>BMAW01015505.1:70221-90753 GCA_019974015.1 Nephila pilipes
TATATATATATATATATATATATATATATATATATATATATATATATGTGTGTGTGTGTAATTAATTTTTTTTCATTAAACTTCTATTCTTTACCTAATTTGCTTGATCACGTTTCATTTGGTTGATAAGGAGTCGGAATTTCGTACAAATCAAATTACAAAGAACCCCACAAGATAATAAAAAGAAAACTTTGTTTTAGATTAGACTCTGTTTTACCATTCAAAACCTGGTAAAAATGTCAGTTTAGAAGGCCACTTTCCGTTCCTCTCTCCATTAAGTATGATAAAATTATGAAAAATACTTAAAATTTAAAATACGGTCTCATGGATAACATTACATTTTTTCCAGAGGGGTTTGGATTCAGAAAAGATTATCAACTACCCAACAACTACCAACATTACATTAGATTACTGAATTCATCTCCTCTGTGAGAAATATTAAAAAAAAAAATATCTGGTGTCATTTATTTAGAAATACAAAACGCCTTTTAGTAGAGTCTGGTTTGCTGTGACTTGTTCTACATTCTCAATAGTATCAATACTCCACATTTTAGTTCTCATTTACTCCGCTAGAAATAATTCACATTTATTTAATAGATAGCAAACTTAGAATAAGTGAATGAAGTCCTCCAAGAAATATTGAATCAAGTATTTTTCCTGGTTCCCTTTAATCCCCAATTTATTTAATCTATGTAAATGATAATCCCAAAACCAATTTTATCTAGTTATACATGTATGCAGATACATTTGTTTAGTTCAAAAATCCTAAATCAATTTATTTTGCTCTTAATAAACATATTTCACAATTAAAAATGGCTACAAAACTGGTTTATAAAAGTAATTGTTACTAAAACTGATGCTTTTATTTTTACAGTCGAAACACCTCCTACTCCTGAAATATAATTTATTTATTCTTCCATCCAATGATCTCAAATCACCAAATACATCGGGAAAATCCTTGATAAAAGTCTCACTTCCAAAACGTATCAAATAACAGGTCAATTGAAAAGTCCTCGGCCTGGCACATAGATGGCGTTACTAGAATTAAATCCATATATATTTTTAGTTAGCCCTAACCCTCAAAAGATGCGTGTATAAATTTGACAGCTGTCGGATCATTAGTTTGTGAATTATAACATTTTGAGTAAAGCAACTTTTGTTATTGTGAAAAAAATGGATAAAAAGAATTTCGCGTGTTGATAAAATATTACTTTTTGAAGGGAAAAAATACAGTCGAAGCAAACACTTGGCTTCATGACGAGTTTCCGGACACTGCCCCTGGAAAATCAACCATCAAGATTGGTATGCTAAGTTTAGACGTGGTGAAATGAGCACCGAAGACGGTGAACGCAGTGGACGCCCAAAAGATGTTGTTACCAACGAAAACATTAAGAAAATCCACAAAATGATTTTGAATGACCGTGAATTGAAATTGAATGAAATAGCAGACACTCTAAAGATATCAACTGAACGTGTACACCATATCATTCACGAATATTTGGGTATGAGAGAACTCTGTGCAAAGAGAGTGCCGCGCGATGATCAAGCATAATAAAGCCGAGTTTTTGCGTCGATATGTGACAATGGATGAAACATGGCTCCATCATTTCACTCCGAAGTCCAATCGACAGTCATCCGAGTGGACTGCACACGATGAACCCGCTCCAAAGCGTGGGAAAACGCAACAGTCGTCTGGCAAGGTTATGGTGTCTGTATTTTGGGATGCGCATGGAACAATTTTCATTGAATACATTGAAAAAGGAAGGACCATCAACAGCGACAATTATATAGCGTTATTGGACCGTTTGAAGGACGAAATCGCCGAAAAACGGCCACATTTGAAGAAAAAGAAAGTGCTGCTTCATCAAGACAGTGCACCGTGTCACAAGTCAGTGAAAACGATGGCAAAAATCCATGAATTGGGCTTCGAATTGCTTCCTCATCCACCGTATTCTCCAGATCTGGCCCCCAGCGACTATTTCCTGTTCTCAGATCTCAAAAGAATGCTAGTTAGGAAGAAAATTTTGTCGAATGAAGAGGTGATCGCCGAAACTGAGGCCTATTTTGAAGCAAAGGACAAATCGTACTACAAAAATGGTATCGAAAAGTTGGAGGGTCGCTATAATCTGTGTATCACCCTAGAAGGGAATTATGTTGAATAAAAAAAAAACTAATTTTGCCAAAAAAATGTGTTTTACTATGGTAGGCCGGGGACTTTTCATTTGAGCTGTTACACCTGCGTCTAGTTCCGTAGAGGAATAATGATCCTAGCTTTTTGACTCCGTAGGCAAATGCGAAAATTCCAGCATTGAATATATATGGAGCCTATTGTATTTATTTTATCTTGAAGCGCAACCGAAAAGGAATTATACTCGCATATAGTCATAGTAAACAATTTGCGTTGATGTCAAAAGAATGATTTTCGATTGTATCAGGATAAATAAAATCTCTTCAGAGAAGTCAACGAGGAGGCTACTTTAAAATACTTTAGTTGTCTTTCAACTCACTTCACTCGGACGATTCAAATCTTTTGCGCAATGACCTTTTTTCCAGTGTGATAATATCTACTGTAATAATTATTATTTTATCTTGGAAACGCCATGACCTCCACATAGACTGTTTCTTCCGATCATTTTATCGCGAAAAAATCGCAGCATAAGCCGTCAACGATGACAGTTTCCGCGGAATGAAACCACCACAATTTTTGATCAGTTAAATAAACAAAAATAATTAACTTATTCTTTGGCAACCACAAATTTACGTAAATTGAAATGGGAGAGTTGTGAATTATCTTACGAATTTTTCCGTTGTGTGCTAGATATAAAGTTGGAAAAGTTTTTCTACAATTGCGCGAAGAGATTGGAGAAGAAAGAGTCCTTCTCTTTTCTAATCCGGTTGTGATAGACAAATACCGATGGCGCAGAGGTAAAGCTCTCGTCTACACCGCGAGAGTAACTGGGTTCAAAACCTGTGCTGACAACATGAACGATTCAAGCTAATGTTGAAAACAGACCTGCTTGTAGTCGTGGCTGATTCACATCAGATCTGTCGTTGTTCCAGGTCCTCTCGCGGCGTTGCGTGGAAGTTAGGAGAGGGAGGTGCCAACTCGGATGTCGTCTTCGTCACTTGATCGAGGTTCAAAATTGCAAGGTCAATAGCTCTCGTGTCGCTTCTAGTGCGACTTTAATAAAATCAATCAATATTAAGTGAGATGCGGCAGTGTAAACAAGGTTACCGTCAAAGTTCATTTATTACAATACATATCATGAGAATTCAAACAATTTGCTACAGGGACGTGTCAGAACTTAGTGATAGGTTTCGACGGAGATGCAGTTTCAAATAGAATGTTCAGAAATAATTTTAGCTGCCAATACTGAACGATGACAATATTGATCAAACCATGATTAAAAAGGATCCTTTTTTTTTTTTTTTTGACAACTTGGGTGTTGTAAAAGAGCTGAACTCAGCTCAACATACAATTTTGGACCATATTCGGAAATTAGCTTTGATCAATACAAGTTATAAATGGCTTTTTTAATATGCCCCTTTTTAGAATTTTCTCCGAAATTATGAAAAATAATTGCATTTTCATCAAGTAAAAGTACAGAATTGATAAAATAAATTTAAAAAAAAATCAAAAATTTACACTCAGTTTTCTGTTTATCCAAGTTATAAAAATATAATGGCAACTTTCAGATATTAAATTTATCCTCAGTATTACATAGTATAATTGATACTTTAAATACTTATTACATTCATTGTTCTTTTATAAAAGTACATATATTAATTCAAATAAAAAGACGAATTAATTTTTGAAAATAAATTGGAAACGTACCAAAATGTAATATGGTAATGTTTCTTTCTAAAACACACGCGCTTTATGTAAAAAAAATATAAAAGCAAAATAAAAATATTTATTAAATATAAATAAAATAAACTATATATAATGCACAAATGACATTAAAAACACTACGTTAACACGTTATTTAAAAAACAAACATAAAATAAAAATGTAATAAATTATACATAAATGACAAATGATAGTAAAGTGTTTCGATTTCATTTTTATACAAAGGTTTCTAAGCATAATGCAAACTTACAAATTAGAAGTATTCATGATTATGCATGGCATCTTTCTTTTTATTGAATGAGTTTTTCCTTCTTTGGCGAGCTAATATTTTTTCTTCACTTAATCATATAAAACGAAGTGTCGCTCCTTTGGTGCGCTAGCCCTTCACACGTTTGTGAAGTACTGTTTCAAGTCTTTCGCTAATATGATTCACATATTCCTCTTTATTTATTGTTACATCCACAGCATAAGTCTTGGACACTGTCAGATGTAGAAATACTTTAGTGTCTCCATTCGAAAGCAAAGTATTATATTCTAAAGTCTGTTACTTCCGACCTTGTCCAAACCCGATCAGCTTCTTTCATTTCCTAGTGAATGGGCATCTCTTTTAAGAATTTAAATTAATTATTTAAACTTATTTTGCATTTATAATCAATGAAATAGGTCAAATTATGTGATCCCATTGTGGAGAGAAGCTGCAATCGTAGATGATAATTTAAAATTAAGAGATCGTACAATGACTCAGATAAAAGACTATCATTCAGTGTGCTCAATTAATTTATTTAAACAATATGATACATAGTTAACAATTCTTACAGGGAGGAGGATGACAATAGTGTCCAAATAATTGAAGTTTAATTCATGTACAGCTTAATGAAGTTCGTGTTTTTAAGTGACTATCTGTGTGAATGTGCCTGTTTCAGTGGGCATGTCTTGTGTGTGAATGTCTTGTGAATGTGCCAAATCCTTGGCGAACTCCTTATTTAAGTGTGACGCCAGGAGGGATGTAGGGTAGCCTCAAAGAGAGGAAAGTGGCAGGTTTCCTTCTGAAAATACTATTCACACTTCAGAACTGAAAACGTGCAATGATCCTCTGCGGATTTTTCATGTTTGCAACCCTAGTGTCAAAAAGGGACCATTCCAAATTAAATATTTTTGGTTTCATGATCACGAGAACCACTTATCCATGATCTCCGTGCATGATATTTTGTGGCATGCGTACTAAAATCTGAATTTTTTGAAATCATATTTTTCTACTTCGTATTCCTAACAATTTTTCGTCTACTTCATATTCCACAACATATTCGAACAGGATCATCAATGACTCTGGAAACTTCAACTTGGGAGGGATGTCCACTTGTCAGACATGTGCCACGAAACGATACAGCTATATATCTGTAATCTTACTTTTACCCCCTTCCATATTCATTTTATATGCGGCTTCTAATACCAGCCAACTTTTCTCTGGTACGCACAACATCGGTTTGTAAGTATTGAAAGTTCTGCTAGATATTAAGTCAATATTAATATACATTCAGAAATTCTCAAGGGCGGGATAAACTATACTCATGCTCATGATGGCCTGCATATCCCGCTCGTTAAGATCAAATAAATTAATATATGAACTGTAATGACTGGTTGTTATTTTTAGAAGTAGTTGCAGAATTTATAGTATCACTACATTTATCACAAATAATTTTATTTTCATGAAGAAAGACAAATTTTCTTCCAAATAAGACAATTATGTCCGTTTTGGCAAGCTCAACTTGTCTTATTTTTGAATCTTCTAAAAGTGTAAGATCATTCACTATATATGTTGAAGATAGAGGGGTCATTCCACTACCTCCCACATTTACTAGAGTCGAGCATTTTTTTTTATTAACTTCAGGGTTTTTCAAAAATTATTTTTAAATCGAATCCTTGAACTATATTTCCGTTACCATCGCTTCCGAGGATACGTATTTTCTTTCAATTCTATTATTAAATGACAGTGAATGATTTCTAATAATCAGCTGTATAAAGAAATAACTGTGATTATATAAAAAGAAATCAGAGCCAATTTGAGTCAAACGTGTTGTGAATTTTTAAAAATTGAGAAGAACGCTGTAGTGAGAAATAGTTGATAAAAACGATTTCATTTCACACTTATTTAAATTCGAGCCCATTCATAATTTTTTTCCCTAAAGCTATCATGTAATTTGAGCAGATGACTTCTGAAGAAGGCGGGGCAGTTATGTTTACTTTGCTTTCATAATCGACGTAAAATTTTATAACAGTTTAAGAAACCAACATATAGTTCTAACACTTAACAAGAATATTTAGATGATGTTACTCTATTCGATCAGCTAATAAAAATTCCATATTTTGATGAAGTTTTGGGACCCCTGAAATAAAAATTCATTTTCTAATTGGATGAGCAGTTAAGTGACTCAAAACTAGGCAGTACCTATTTCTATATTAAATTCAGAATCTAAGATTAAACTATTTCCCCCACGACTAGGGTTTTCAAACTACAAGTTAAGTTTAAGATCTACACTTGATGACTTAAAATTCATCATTCGTTTATTTTCAGGGATTGGATATTTAATTAAAAACTGAAATTTCCGCAGGAGTGGAAAGTTAAAAGTAACTCACTGATGTTTAAATAAAGCGAGAGAGAAGCCAAATTTAAAGATTCATAATAATGTATAGGTAAGAAACGCTTCCCTATATAGTTAATGCATAGGATTGCACAACAGAATCTACAGCCTTTCTCAGAACAGTTATATTAGCAAAGGAAAATGTTTGGCATACCACTTATAAATAAGTATATTTTTCTGTAAAGATCCTCAGAACTAATCAAAGGCTACGTCAGACAAAAGATGCCCTATTTACGCAAAAACCGCAAAATTTACTAAGTATTATACTTAGAAAGACTTTTAGGTGTATGCAGCACATTCCAAAACTTTTGTGTAAAATCATAGTTGAATTAATAACGAATTCATCTATGATTAAACACAAAAGTTTGGGAATTAATGGAATAAAAATGAATAATAGTATATGTACAATCGTCTTTTGTAAATGAATTTTTAAAAAATATACTTTGAATAGGATAAAATATTGAGTATAGCATTATAGAACTTATGTTGCAGCGCATATAAAGAATATATGTCAACTAACGAAATCTATTTCCAGTGCCTTTGTAGGAATCTTAACAACTCTGGGAGCAGACGATCCGAAAACCATTGGTGATTTTTCAACTCGTTCCATGCGCAACAATTTCGACTTCTATAATGGAGTGGTAATGCGTACAGTTTACCCCAACCTACTCTGCAACTACGCCTTCACTCAAGGAGTCCTGACATAGGAAAACGCCGATCTCCTGGGGTCGCAGTTCACTCTCTTCTTTGAGGACAGTTCGAGAAAGTACGTAAAGGAAGGTGATCCAACTTCTAAGTTTCCAGCTATTACGGAGGGCATTGTTGTATTCTTGAAATCAATTGGACCCCTGACCTATGAAGAAGGATTGACTGTATCCATTTCCTACGAAAGTGAATGGCTTCTAAAGGCTGTTGAGACCCCATATTCCACGAAACTCTTTTACAGCTGCAGCTTTGAAGCTGACGGAGACCCCAACTAAGACAGAACATGGCTAAGATTTAAATAGTTTGCGACTCGAACGAAAACAAGTCATGTTCCGATTCAAATAGTGTCAAGGGTCTGAATTCCGAAAAAATGTTCATATGATTACTCAAAAGATTGTGCATTACACAATAAAAATTAATTTCTCGGTATTTTCATAATCTTTTTATGTTTTTATATATCTAATTATATTTTAGTTTTATTCATGGTTTTTGTGTTAAGATTAGTATTTCTTAGGGATATCGTTTTATTACATCTTCTGAGCTTTTGTTCTTGAAGATAAAAGTATTTTAAATGTAATTTATTTCTATCAAAAAACTTTACAAATGTCTTAATCGATTTGAAATCTACATAAAACAGGAACAGAAACAGTCAACCATAATCATTTTCAAAGTTTAAGTGTCGAAATTATGAAAACCGGACTAAGTTTACACGAAATCTGAAGTTAAATTATTTTGAAATTTATTTCTCCATACCATAAGATAAAGTATCTGTTTAAGCGGAGCACTTTAAGGAAATTCTAAAAGCAATCATTTTTTTATTGAACTTATGATAATATTTGATTAAATTTTCTTTTATTTACATAGATAGAAAAGTAAACAATAGAAATTATTGATCTTAATTATGTAATTCAAATGGAATGTTTAGCGAAATATTTTGAACGTGGGAACTTGTTTCGCAATACAAAATCGTGATTTATTTGAAATGTTATGAACTAATCTTGAGTTTCTTCGCCATAACTGTACAACTACAGGGACCTACAAAAAATGCATTCTTACATCAAAGACAATGAATTTTTTCTTCCAAATTTGAAACTATTAAGGAAACAAATGAAGGTTATAATGTAATTTAATTTTGTTGTTTTAGGCTTGAGACAGAAACGAGAAGTTAAATCATGTTTTGTTGGATCAAATTCTTATTCGGATGAATCTCAAAATATTTTCTTTCGTTTTTGAAATTCTCAGGGCTCCTGTGGAAATTTTCACATAGTTTAATAAAAACAAACTTATTCCATCACCTAACTCTTTCGTTTCAAAGAAAGAGGTATGATGCACAGTTTGGGCTTCAATGAACCCGAACATCTTAAAGTCTCTCGGCTAACTCCACTGGTGAGTTATTATTTGGCTCTTCATCGAAATGATAGTCTTTGAATTCAACGGGAAATGTTCTCTCTCTCTCTTTTTTATCTGCTATTATCATAACTCGAAACTGGTTAAATGTTTTGAAGTTCAATCCCTCGATCCATTCATCAAAGAATGTTTCAATTTCATGGTAAAAATCAAGTCCCGTTTTTTCAGCACTTGAGTGACAAACAAATATTTTAAATTTTAAAATAGGTACCTCGTAATTGTAGCCGTTACCGTTACCGTGACAAACAACTACCTAAATCTTTCTAGAGTTAATTTGAATCTTTTCAGTACAACCATGGCTTCACACACACATTTTAATAATCTTTTGCTATTTCTTCGAGTGTTCGAACAATTGTAGCGCTATTTCTTGTGGTAGTAAATTCAACAGGTGTGTAACCCAAAACACTTTTGGTGCGGGCATCATATTAGCTAAGTGCTCGAACAATATCAAATTCAGATTAATATATTTGCTTATATCAAATTTACGAAGCCATTCGCTCCTTTCATCACTCGGTGAACGAGCGATTCGCATCAATATCATTTGATTCCACTTCAACGGAGTCTCTCCAATTTCATCTTGTCACTTCTCTGCTGATTCTTTTTCTTCTGCTCTTCAATGATGTAACTATTCATCAGTTGTGTGTCTTCCTCGTCGTACCTTACGCTATTTATAATTAATTTTTAAACTTTGGTCTCGTCATATTAGCCATTGCTTCTAAGCTTAACTCTGCTACTAAATTAAGAAATTATTTTTCTAACATTTCAACAAATAAGACATTTTGAGTCAAAATGAAATTTAAGTGCTAAATAAATAATCTGAAAATAATCTTCAAAAGAAATATTAATTCAAATACAGTGAAGGAAGTGAATGAAATTCTTCAGCTGAAGTGTTTTAAGTAGTATGAATTAATTCTGCAAAAGAGAAAATACCAGTTTTGCCGAATTCGAAACCATTTACGATTTTGACCAAGATATACAAATAAAAAAATAAAATACAATATTAGATGCACTGATAAAGATTTAAGCACGTTTAACATTCAAATAGAAAAGTATATGATTTGCAACTCCTGGGAGAATTTTTTTATGAGATATTTGTAAATATAAATTTCACTTACAATTTCTTTTAAAAGAAAAGTTAGAATCCAAAATTGATAATCACTCAAATACTATTACAAATAAGATTTTACATATAAATATTGATGACAAAATACAGATGTACTTATTGAAAAAATAATTTATTCCCAGAATTGACAGATAAAAATATTTGAATTAACTAAAAAAGGATACTAGCAACAACTTGTTCAAAAAGGTCTTTATCATGAAAAACAAATTTATGATTGCTTGAAAAAAAAAATTGAAAGATTACTACTAAATTTGCATTAAGTTTGTTTTGATGTTTAAGGGAAGGAAAATACACAGAAACACTTTCACGATTAATTAACAAACGATAAAACTCTCTCTCAAGAGCTGTCAAGGTCAGCCGTAAGATAATGATAATCTCACTTTGCGTTACTAAGAGTAAATTCGAATATTCTGTTGCGAGTCAAATTAAGAATTATTTTTTTCAATTAGATTTAAATCAGGAATGAAAAAAGAAAAGCATTTAACGAATGTATTTGAAATGAAGATTACACACACACAATTGAGAATACATGGAACATAAAATATAAAATACTACTACTACATAAGATTGATTGTTGACAAGCGTCAGCGAGTTGTCGCGTTTGTTTAATTTGAAGGAGAAAGTGGTGTCGGAAAAGTAATATAGATGGCGCCACACGACGATGGGGTATGAGAGAGAAAACATCAGAATAGAACCAGTTAAACTTTTCAGTATCAACGCTGTGTGATAAGGGGATTTTGAAATTGTTACAATTTAGTTGCAGCTATAAATCTTACAATTATTGAAGATTGTAAAGATTAAAAATGGACTTGCATTATGGGGGTTTTAAAGGAAGAGACCATTTGCTTGTTTTGTATGCAAAATTGAGTTTTGAGTATGGATCCGTGAATAGAGTTTGGGCACTAATAATTTGGTTTTCGTGATTTAAAATATTGGTGAATAAATTTTGCGAAAGTTTGGTGATATAAGTTTCTATGGATTCAATTTTAAAATCGTTGTGAATAGCAGTGCTTCTGATGCACCAAGAGGAATTTGTCATGATCCTGAGTATCTTATTTTGCATGATTTGTACTTTTTTCACGTGAGCTGGTGCGGCCCAGTCCTTCACCAGTTATAACTGGGTGAAGGACCTGTTTGTAAAGCAGTACTTTGATTTTTTTTTTATTGAAAGAGGCGAATTTCTTCCATTTAATGAAATGCATAAATGGATTTTATTCCAAAATTTTTCTGAAAGGAATTTAATATGCTGTCTGTAAGTTAATTTGGAATCTAGCTGGAGTCCCAGGTAGCGCTCTACAGAGACCCAGTTTATCTCACCTTCGAAAAGGTTTAAGTTATATAAAATATATTCAAAACACATTTAAAGAAGGAACTTTTCACAATATGCGGTAGTACTTGCCCGATTAGCAATCAAAATTAGGTTGATTCTTTTTTTGTCACAGTAAAACGTTTTGAAGTTTAAAATCACACTCTGTTTAATACAAAAACTACGGTATCACAAAAAGGAATGGATCACAAAACCACAAAGTAACCATGGAATTTCGTTTTCGTACCAGGGGAGCACTTAATAAGTGAGGATGATTCTTCTTCAGAGGAACTAATGTTTTCATACCCGAACGGCACTTTACAACATGAGATCAGGACGATTTTCTTCTGTGATGAATGTAAACTCATTTTCATTCCAGGGCGACCCTTCGCTGCATAGAATTAGGATGATCCTTTTCTACGATAATCAGCTTCTTTTTATGTTTGGAAGGCTCTCAGCGATACCAGGTTGCTATTGGAATTTTTTCTTTATGTTAGGGTGAAATATATCAAAGCAGATTCTTGCTGAAGGAGATGAAGCTTTTTCTGTCTTTATTTTTGTTTCATTTTAATAGTATTCTGCAACAAGTAGAGGATAATTCGATTTTATTTTTCTGAGAGAAGGGGGGTGGTTCGAATACAAGAGAAAGGACGGATTTCTTATAGTAATTTAATTAAAATGTATTAAAACTTTTTTGTGTCTTCCTTACACACACACTTCCTTTACTTATACTTTTTGTTAACTTAGTTAATAATCATTAGATTACAGTTCACAGTTGTCCTAAGACAAAAACACATCAGATTGTATTACAATAACAATTTATTTACACTCCTTACTACCGCTCGTTTACAACAGCTTCTCTCGGAGATTCGGTCAGGTCCCGTCTGAGGGAATCGTGTGACATTAAACACTCTTACCATTACAAATAAACGCTCTCTAGAGGCGGGCTTTAAGTAGGGAAGTTAACAGATGTAAAATATGGTATGTGCTAAATATTTTTCAAACAAATTTAGACCAAGGGGATTTTAAGTGTATTTCATAGATTACAAGTCACCTCTACATGGTGCGTCCATTCATCATGACTGACGTCCTACATTTGATGCCAGGAAGTTACCCCAGGGTAGTAATGTAGAAATTAACCGTACTGCTACTTCAATTAATTTACTAATATTAAGAATTCATACATTTAGTGGAAATACTAGCACCTTCCTTGAATTTATTAACACCTTCACTAATGCTATTGACGCCAATG
This sequence comes from Nephila pilipes, assembly GCA_019974015.1. Taxonomy (NCBI): domain Eukaryota; kingdom Metazoa; phylum Arthropoda; class Arachnida; order Araneae; family Nephilidae; genus Nephila; species Nephila pilipes. Next base: position 82,504 of record BMAW01015505.1, read on the forward strand.
AGTCTTTAAGTAAGGTCGAAAAATTCATTTATTTGAAGTCCTTTTTATCCGGCGAAGCTTAGAAAATTGTTTCCGGTTTTTCCATCACGGAAGAAAATTATAAATCATGTTTGGATCTGTTGAAAGACAGATATGGGAGGCAGGATCATTTAATTAGCTATTTAATAAACAAACTTAGAAATAGAAACAAGTGAAATCCTCTTTTAATCTCAGAAGATTGAAGAAATTACGCGAAAATAGTATAAGAAATTTAAATTAATAAAGTATTGATTCCGGTAATTATGGTCACATACTTATTAATACCTATTTTAGTAAAGCAAATCCACCAAGATTTAGTCATAGAGTAATACCGTAAAAGAGATTCTAGTAACACTGGCGATGTTAATGAATTAATGAAATTTATTAAATTTGAAATTGAATCTCGAGAATTCGCCATTATTATAGTTGGTCTTGATCAAAAAGTTCCAGAATTTAACCATTATTCAAGAAACTCTTATTATCATGGACATCTTAAGATTAAAACTAATACTCCATCTGCTTCTCTAAATATTGTAGTAAAAATGTTTGTATTTTTTGTAATTGTGACACCACTCTTGTGTTAAAATGCAAAACTCTAACAAATGAACAAAAGTGTTACAAATTAAAGAGAGAAGCTTTCTGCTATCGTTGCAAGAATTATAAACATTTAATGTCAATATGCCAGGTCAAAATTCCACCATGTGAAACGTGCCAGATTTTCCAACATATATAACTCCTTGTTTCCCCCTAAAATCAAAACTAAAAATTCTACTACCAAAAATTATGAAAAACAAGTAATAATTAGTTCTATTTTGAACCTTCAAGATGAACCCCGCAGTTATGCGAAGCTGCATTAAACAGAGAAAGTAGAAGTTAAAGGTTTTGGTTCGCAGAAGGTTATGGCTAGAATACTATTTGATTCTGGTTCACAAAAATCTTTTATACGGAATGATTTACAGGGATTTCTAAATTTAAAAACGAAAGGCTTTCAACATATACTTTTTCTCAACGCGAACCCATTGAAAAGATTCGACGAGGTTTCACTAAAATTAAGGAACTTATTTCCTCCCTATCAATGTATCACAATTAAACATCGAAGCTTTGGCGTCTGACGAATAAACAGGCGCTAACATATATTCGAACATAAATCCTGGACATATACAAAACATTCTCAAAGCCAGCTGTTTAATTTCTGATTCATACGAAAAATCAAACCTGCAGATTCAAATTCTTCTCGGAGCTGATTATTTGTTTTATGCTATGTCAGGAGAAGCCAGAAAAATAAACAAAAATATTTTCATTCTGTGTTTTGGGATTCACTAATAGGTCAATTATTTAATCCCGCAAAAGAATCCCTCTGTTTTCCATGTTTCATGCAGTATAATAGAAACTGATTAAAAATGCTGTGGCAGATAGATTCTTTTTTGTTGATGAATGAGTCAGGGGAAACGAAACCTTAGGATAGTTTTTACAATTCGGAAAGGAATTAAAATTATAGAATAAACGTAATGAATGTCCATTGCAATGAAAATCTCGGGAGTCTAAAGAAAATATAAGCAATAATCTTGAAGTTGCTAAAAGCAGATTTGCGAATTTAGAAAAAAAAAGATTAAAAAGCGATGAATCGTTGTTTTTCGATGATAAAGCTTCTAACTATCGCGAAAAATTAATGAGATCTTTTTTGGATTAGGTGAAAAAACGAATATTTATTGCATCTGAGATCAGCCCATTCAACTTTAATTAGGAATTCATCCCCGTTTAAAGTTAGCGATATAGTCTTGATATAAGAGGACCATTTACCTCGAAATTTTTGGAAATTAGGTAAAATTCTTGAATTGTTTCCGGGAAGAGATGGCAAGGTGAGGGCTTGCAAAGTAAAAACTGAGTCTGCAACCATAAGGCGTCCCGTACAGTTTTTGTATAACTTGGAAATCCAGGACTGAAGTAAAATTGTATAATCTTTAGTAATTTGAAAGTATTTGTATGTATTCATGTTTCTTACATATATATTTTTTTAATTTGACAGGTAACTTATAAAGTTATAATTCATGTATTGTAAAAATAATTTTATAGTTGGAAGTTTTTCATGAATCCCTCGGTTCATCCGGGGCCAGGATGTTGAGAATCCTTGGTCCATGTGGATGGAAATCACGTGGGTATAGTGGGCGAACCATAGCTGCCTCGCATATGTCAAACCCCCGAGTACACTGATGTATAAAGAAGTTAATGTTGTTCTTATTTTATAGATCATCCAGGTAGAATGGATAGACACTAGCGCTCCAGGAACACTTTTTTTTGATGTTTTATCGCGATTGACAGCTCTGAGTCTGTTGTTTTGATGTGCTGATGTATTTCATGAAGTTTTAATTCTTTTTATGAAGTAGTTTCTCTCAAATGCATCTGAATTATAAAGAGAAGTAGAGAGATTCTAAATAAACATTTTTATCAGAACTGCCGCGCTCAGAGATTTGTTAGAATCGTTTAATTCAGCCCATAATGTGTTGTGGCTGCGTAAGGCAGTATTTCTGCTACGGAATGGCAACAGCTTGCATCGTTACACGCATTCGTTGCTTGTTACGAAACCATTTGACCAAAACCATTGTACCAGAGGCGTACCGAATGGGAATATTAATGTTATGGTTATGAAAGTTCTGGAAATGCTTTGATAATGAATATATCTACGACATGACACCATGTATCGTTTTTTTATAGTTCTTTTGAATGTTTATCAAAAAGGCAGAAGTAGATTAAAACGCTTGTTATATTTCATTTGGCCATTCTTTCACTTCTTACCATTTTTTTTAACAACAAATAGGACGAAAATTGTAAAACTTTTTCAGATAAAAAACTCTACTAATTTTATTTTTTTGACTTCGACGTCTTAAGAGAATAAGGTATTTTATAATAATAATCATTTATGTATAAATTAATTCATTTATTCCAGTGTAAAATGAATTCCATATTTGGTCTCCTACACTTTGGTGTTGAATGTATTTTCGACATTTGATTAAATATTTATCGATTACCCGTAAATTTCTTATTTCATTCACCTAATTCTTATCTATTGTTGCTGTATAAGGTTTGTATGATATTTTTTATGGATGCATTTAATAGCTTAATGCTGAAAGTAATATTATTTTCCGTTCGGGACGTCCTATTTACTAATTAAGGAAAATAGATGTGTTCACCTCTCTATTCGTGTTGACGAATCGTTTCTATTCCTTATTTGAAGTACGTACTTTGACAAATATATATTACTAATTGATCTTTTAAAGGTTTTAATCTCACATTTCTCCCAGAATTAATCATCGTGAATGCAATCTCTTCCACGATTCCTTGTGACGTTTGCCCTTCTTTACTTTGCTCTGATGTCATATCTTTATCTAATATATTAGTCAAAAGCGATTTGTTCCCCAAAAGAATTCTTTTTTTATTATCACTATAAAATATTTAATGTCTATCTCTCTCGAATCTGAACTTAACTCAAAATCTACTTATGATTTGAATAGGTAATCTTATGTTATCTGTCCACTCGTTTTTAATTTTACGACTCTGTTCAATAAGTGCATAGCTTAATATTTTTAGAAAAATCTCTTCAATCCAGAAGCTAACCAATCCAAAACTAACAGAAGAATTTCAACCAAAATAAAAGTTCTCTGACAGCAAGTCATTGTCCTCTTAACTCCTTAATTTTCCATGAATCCCATATAATTTATTTTTCCCATTATACAGAATTTACTTCACTTCACTTCTATCTTCGCCTAATTTACCTACTCACGGTTCGTTTGGTTTGGTTTTCAGAAATTGTAATTTTATGCAATTCAAATCGTTACAAGTCCCAGAGGTTAGTGACGAGAAATGCACTAATATCCTAACGTTGCAATCTTGATTCGGTGTTTTACTGCTGTACAGAAAGAACCTGATTCGCTTCTTACAATTTCCATGATAGATACTCGTAGTTTCAACACGTTAAGAAATTGTCGTTCTAAGAAACGATTGTGATTAGATTATTTCCCCCAAAAAAACTATGACTATTTTTTTATTTTGGCGAAATATATACTAAACCATAGCCTATTTTTAACATTGTGGGATTTTCAAATTCCTCTTTTTGTGCGATTTTTAATTAAATTAACGTATGACACCAAAAAAAATGAAAAAATGCAAAAATGTTGTGGTAAAATAAAGGCAAACTGACAAAACAATTCATATATGTTTTTTTGAAATTTTTTTAGTGAAACTCAGTATTCAGTTTTTTTGCGGAATATATTTTATTTCGAAGACTAGCACATAATTAATCGCATACATTTACGTCTAATTATTAGCTTCCTGAATGCACTGGTCGTAGATATCGTTTGATCCACCGACTTCGACGGCAGCCAAGAGAAATTGGCTTTGATATAAGAAAGCCACTTGCCACACTTCGTTCAGTGTCAGTTTTTGAAGTGACAAAATGAAATTGATAACTCCTTCCCCAACTCCCGTGAATTTAGTTTTGGGGTCATCTTTATTAACATACTGTTTGGCGGTTTCCGTAATATTGTCTGCGTATTGCTTGGCGAGGCTTTCGGCAGTTTTTGAAGTGAGTTTTCCTGCAGAGTAAGCGTAGTTGGCAGCTATGTTGGCGTATACTCTGACGGCTACGTCCTGGGAGACAACTTTGAAGTTCTGGTCGATGGTACGTGTTGCGAAATCGGCAATCAAATCAGCGTCGTCGAAATTCTGGGCGTTTATCACTTTCTTAAAGTCACTGTAAATAGAGGCATTTATTACAAATATTAGTAAAAATATAATTTATTTTATGAAATATAAAATTCTAACCAATTAAGAGGAATTTAGGTTAATTATACTTATTCAAAATATTCTAATACACAACAAATGAAGAGTAAAACTAAGGAAAGAAAACCTTTATAAACATTCAAAATGTAACACGAACTAAACTTAAAATGCTGCAACGACGTTCTAATAACATAAATTATTATTTTTTTGATGGACACTTTTGAATTACATAAAAATAGTCACGCTTAGTAATTTTTTAAATATTTATTTAATAATTCTAGTTTTCAAGACTCCCAAAACAGTATTCGTTGGAATTGATTTTATCGATTGATTGGTTTCATTATCGTCACAGAGGAGTAGCACGAGATTTATTGGCTACGGACCGCTTAATTCTGTGCCTAGGTAAAGTGACCAGGACGACGCCTGAGCTGGTAACTACCTCTCCAAACGTCACCACCACGCCAATGGTAGGACCTGATACTTCAGCAGATTTAATGCGCCTCACCCACAATACAGTGCGGTAGTTTAGAGGCATCCGGGCTCGAACTCATGACTCAACGGTGAGAACGCCGGTCACAAATTTCCAACTATGACCTCTAAATTATTTTGGCCACGTACTCCTTGGAAAGGAATCGCTTAAAGAAATTATATGTATGAGTTTTAAATTTCATTCTTTGGTTTTGGGATTGGAAAAAGATTGAATTTTCTTCAGATATTGTAGCAGTATTTTTTGAAAAAGTTTTTAATTAAATGGCGCGAAAGAAATTGACTGGGTTATAAAATTCAGTGGAAAAGTCTTTCTCTTTGATTTAAGCGACTGTTCCATCAAAACCACAATAAGGAAAGAAAATTAAGATATAGAGAGTTTCGAAATTTTTAATACAATTTTCTTTTGAGATCTTTTAGATAGATCTTCTTGTGAGAAATTTCAACACAGTCGCGTGTTTTCTTTATTGATTGCTACGACTTTTGAAAAACAGAAAAAGCTATCTTTGTGGTTCTTTGCTGAATAGTTCCTTTTGATTTTTAACCATTTTTTTTCAAGTCATTTATTGTTAAACGCCTGGGACGTTTTCCTTAATTGTTCTTTTAATTATGTCTGAAATGTATTATATCCGATTTTTTAATGTTATGGGGGAAAAGGGGAAATGTGGAATTTATGTTTTTTTTTTTTTTTAATAATTTGAATCGGATGTGTGAGAAAGCCGACTTAAAGTTGGTGCGTGCGCATTTTTTATCTTGTAATTTTGTAATTCTGAATCTGGCAACAGTGTGTTATGTTTACTTTTTGAGTTGAACGATGGAATGTTCTATGTTCGTAGTAAGATGTATTTAAAAATGTGAGTAGAGTAAATAAAATAGTGTTAGAAATTATTAAGAGTTTATCGAGTTATAGCTTTCTACATTATATTAGTTTTGAGGATTAGATATATCGATTAGTTATTGAATTCCAGTTTATCGGTGTTTCAATAGGATGGGTAAAATGCACGTTTTATAACGATGGATGGATAGATAAATATTAATTTCAAAAGTAGCGATTGTTTGGCTTGCAATGAATTTATCCTCCTTCGCAGAACTGTTCTCATAAAAGTAAGTTTTTTCTTGTATAATTCATATTGGATAATTTTATTCTTTCTCCATATTAATTCTTACTGCACCAATATTATTTTGTTACGAACGCAAGATTACACTTACCTTAAATGCTTATCTTATGAAGAAAAAGAGAAGTTTACAGAGATTTTATCGGACAGTAAAGGAAAATTTAAGCAATGATCACCTTAACCTTTGCTACGACCACTTATTATTTGAGGACCACTTTTGGCAACTTGGCATGAATCTTTGTGACTTTGGTGACAAAACGAAAGTTTTCGAAATTACTGAAACCTAGGCGAAACCTCGATTGCGAAGAAATTTATGGACTTTTCCTGGGGTTTTCCTGTTGCGTCATACATCTCCTGAATAGGTATAAATTCGTGAAGAGCCTCCGACAGTGTCAGTCTGTTTTTAGAGTCTGCTTTTGGAGATCGATCTGGCAATCATCTATCAAGACTTGGAGTGGCAATCATCTATCAAGACTTGGAGTGGCAATCATCTGTCAAGGCAACCAAGAAAGAAAAGATTATCGCGAAATTTTTATGCCAATATTCAGGAAGAAACTCGGCATACCACAAATGTATCTCTACCCTCTGTAGTATAGATATTTTTTTTCTTTTTCTAAGATGTCCATGAGTATGACACCCTTCCAATCCCAAAAATATCTTAACCAAAACTCTTCCAGCTCAGGAGAAACGCATTCGCTATCTATGATGCAGATTGACGAATGCAATCTATTTACTTCGTTTGCGTTGTCTAATGATGAATCTCCAGTTCCTATGATTGTAAGAACTCGATGAGTCAGCAATGAAATTTTAACTGGCAATAAATGTCCTCCAAATCAAAAATAACCTCTGAATCAATATTGCATTTATTTTAACACCGTTTACAAGACGTCAATGTAGTGCCAGCTAGGCTTTGCAATGTCATCTGTCTTTAAAATAAGGTTTTGAGCCACTCTAATATAATATATAACTTACTAGGAAATGTGCTCTTTGAGTTGGGTGGCGGTTGTTCCACTAAAGTCGAAAACATCGGTTAAAGTATCCGAGTCGCAAACATCTTGGACAAAAGAAGTGACGAAAGAGCTTATACTGGAGTTCTTCGAGATGATTTTCACGTCATAAGATATGATTGGATGGAAGACACTGCTTTCAGGACTAGGAGAGTCACAAGCAACTGCAAGTAGAGAGAATCATTAGAAACTTCAAATCAACAATTTTTAAAGTAATAAGTGTACACTTACAAATACTTGAAATAAGTACGAATTTAAATTTAAGCTCTGTTAAAGCTATCATCTAATTTTATATAAAATAGGCGCAGGAATTTCAAAACATAAATGCGTCTGTGAGCAAGATGAATTGTCGGTAAACTTATTAACATATTTTCACTTAATTCTTTTCAAAAAAATGAAGTATAAAGTAATTCGACCAAATATTTTTTAAAAATCTTAACGAAATTTTAAAAAAGTATGACTTTGCTGTGCTGAAACTTTTTTCAATTCAATGATTTTTTAGCTTTTTCTCGTATAATGTGCATTCTGTTTTAAGCTAGCGGCAGATGTTTATAAATCAATTGCTGATATTTATAAATCAGCAGCTGTTATAACGACTGTTGATGGGAAATATTCATTTATTTTATTAAATTTAAAAATTGTTAAAATTATAATATTAACAATTCTTCACGGACTCAAAAAGAAAAAGAATTGTACAAGAAAATCAAATTTATTTCATTATGGTATCTAAAACATTAATGCTGGATTTTCAACATTGTCTGAATACTGATTTTTAAATGTCTATTATTTATTACACATGTTTAAAATATTATAATTTATTCATGCTTCTAAAAAACTGTTCGAAATTT
>BMAW01015507.1:0-10391 GCA_019974015.1 Nephila pilipes
ATTGAGGAAATATATGGTTACATGGGATGAATATTTTCTTAATGGACGGTTCTGTGAACGTGAAAATATATTTACTTTTATTCAATCCTTTTAACTAAATTTTAATTAGGCATTACAGCATCAAATGTGGGTAGAAAATATGAATAACTTACCTTTGAAATAATAAGTGTAATTAACAATATCGAAATCCATAAATGATTATTTTATCTCATTATAATAAACGCTTAAAAACTAATGCATGATTCCTTTTTGTTTGTTTACTTGAAAGTTTGCATGAAGAACTCTAATGATATTTGAAACTAAAATTCTAAGAACTTTTTTTAAGTAAGTAGAACATCTAAATGCATAAATAACAATTTTCTTTTTGTGGACATCTTTACTTAATTTTATTTTAATATCCATTATTCTATAATTTAGAGCCATTATTTAAAATTTTCCATAGTTTGTTTTGATTTAATTTGAATATTACTTTTTTATGTTACTTTAAATAAAACTCTGGATTTTATTCTTTTTACTACAACAGTGGTAAATATATAAGTGCAAAATAAATATGCTGTCGAAATACGTTTTTGAAGAAATAATATACAGTTTATAGTCGGAAACAGAATGTCATTTTCAAACAGATGACATTTCCTTTCTATTGAGAGATGAACCATATGTGAGATTGGTATGGTTGTTGTGTTGGAAACTCGTAAACGAAAAAGTAGGAGGTTTGCCTTGCGGTGAATATTTCAGATAGAAATCAAACAGGAACGTAGAGGTTCCTACTAAATATTTTCCCCCCTAGAAAACGGAGTTTGAAATTCTTTTCGTGCAGGAATATAAAAGACTCGAGAATATAAATCCCTCGATTCTTAAAATATTTTATATATGTAAAATAATCAGCTTATTACTTCGACAGGAAAAAATTATAAAAATATGTTTGTACGTATTTAGTATCTATATGAAAATTAAATGCATTAGAAATTTTTTTTTAAATAACTTTCAGCAAAGCTCATTTGAGTCCGAGAGGGAAAACAATTATCACAAAAATGCTTAAATGTTAAATGATTATTTTAGAATTATTTTTATCCTGTAAATATTTGGATTAAATTCCGTAATTATGATTACTGTTGATAGTAATTTTAATTGGAGTTTCATTCTTTACACTAAAATAATATTTTTATTATAAAAATAAACTAACATTGAATTAATTTCATTGAATTTTCTAAAAATTATATAACCTACCACCATAAATCTAAAAGTCCTCGAGATATATAAAGTAAAGCAAGCTAATTTTCTCTAAAACTTAGAAGCTGCTTAAATTTGTTATAGGCTATACTTACAATTCCTTTTACCTCAACATAAATTAATTTAGAATTACATTTATAGTGAGTACTAGACATTATTCTAATAGCGTTAAACATTATATTATAAATTTTATTTTAATTGATGTATCTGTTAAATCAAAACTAGCTAAACTAAGCTATCTTTTAGTTGTGATAGAATGAAATTCACTTTAAATGCTTAACAGTAACGACGTCTTTAGTTGGCTGGAGAGAAAAAAGCAGTTATTTCCTAGGTACTGAAATTTTTTCAAGAATAAAGACTTTTACTTCGCGCTATATATTGATGAAGCTGTTTAATTTATCTAACCTTCTTTGCCATTCATGAATTAATTATTTTTTCATTATATAATTAATTTCTTTTGTTATTTTTTAATTGTTCCTCTCTCCATTTATAACGCACTTGCCCTTGTTCAGTATTTATAAGTAGATTACTTTTTTATGAGATACATTTACATTTTTTAATATAAATACTTTCTTTTAATTTTATTTTCGGGAAATTAGATAAGCAAATAAGAAATTAAATTGATTTTTTATGTTTCTAACTTTGCCTGGTTTCGTGAAGTGTTTTTTATGTACAAATTAAAATTTAGAATAAGTTTATTAATTTACTTTTATATCATTATCTTCACTATTATTGCATACTTCGAGATTAAAGATTTCATTAAGCAAAATCTATATAAAATTTGTTGAATGACGCGCATTTGAAAGCGGAGATAATTGGGCTTTCAAATTATAAACATTAATTGGCTGATTCTTGCACATAATGCATTGAGCAACTTAAAATATTAAATAAATTCGTAGGATGCAAAAACCTTTTACAGTTCCATTTTCGTAATGTAGCCCTATTAGATAAGATAAAGATAGTTTCAAAGACACTTAAAAAAATTTAAAAAAGTATACTTATAAAAGTCTTTGAGAGGATAATATGATACCATGAAAAGAATAAAATAAAACAATAATCACTAAACCAATAAGCACTGAAGATAAATTGTTTTCAAATATTAAAATTATGTATTAATAATCAGAACTGCAAATGTTTGTAAAGAATTAATCTTTTCTCATATTCAAAGAAAAAACACTAAGAAATACACAATAAAAGTTTAGATTACATAAGTGCGCTTTAATTCCCCTGTAAACAGTGTTAAATAAACACAGGTCCCGGATACATAAAGAAATGTACATAAGGTATTAATTCTAGCTTCTAATTTATAGCACAGATAAAAACATGTTTTGAATTTCGTAAAATTTTATCTCTTCTTTGCTGTCTTATATAGAATGGCTTCAGGAATTATTTCCTTGACTTAAAACATACATAAATAGCGTCTGCTACCTTTATTCTATTTTCCATTTTATTATAGAAGATATTTACTTGTAATTTAGTAAAACTTTCAAACTTCATAACCTAGAACACAGAAATATTTTTCAGGAAAAAATTAGATTTGATCTTATATATTTTAGAAATTTATACGGTTTGAAAATTTTAAGCCCTCTTCTACCTAACGATATTTCTTTTCCTGTAATATTTTTAATGTTATGAAAGTTATTTGCGAATTCTCAATCTTATTTAATGACTGAAATTTATCAACGTGAAGAAAATGACATATTCTTTATCAGAAATTTCTAGTATCAACATGAGACTAATAAAATTCAATTTCACCTATCACAAAAAGTTTTGTTAATATTTTCAAGATTCATTTGAGCTCTGTGTATGAAAGGAGTTTGAACAAATATAAAAATGTGCTTGTGTAGTTCATTTTTTAAATTATGTAAAAACTTTGGAATAATTCAAAATTTTAAAAACGTAAAAAAATTAAATACAAAAAGTAAGCAAATATTGGAAATTAAAAATTTTATAAGCCTGTATAAACAAAAAAATTTCTTTCAAAATGTAGATTACGCAGTTGAATAAAACAATAAGTTGAGGAAATAAAGCTTTAAGATTTATTGAAAATATACAATATTCAAAAAATATTAAATTTATAACTCTATTAAATCCAAATTATTCCTGCACATAAAAAAATAATCTATAAGTTCTTCACTTACACTTAATAGGTCCTTTTCTTCACTTTTTGCAATACATCCTTTCCACTCTTCATTGACTAAATTTACATCGAATAAAATAATATAATTTTGACTGCAAAGACATGTGATTTGCAAAAGGGAGAAATTTGGATTGTAGAAAAAAAAATCCATTACTCTATTACGACAAAAGGAAATTTTAAAACTAACACTGAGCATAACGATTTGATTATTCAATTTCACACATTCAGTATTTCAAATAACTTTCCTTACAAACATTAACACAAATTACATACTTAGCGAAACATGAAGGAATAATTTAATTTAACATCGTTATCGGGTATTTTTATACTTTACTTTCCACGGTCTAACACGTAAGACGGAAACCTTAACTTCCAGCTTTACGGTAAAGCAAATCAATCGAAGGTCATTATTTTTACATTAAGGCACAGGTGAGCTAAGTAACATTATAATCTTAACACAACATAAAAATTTCATAAATTAACCATCCAGACAATTTCAAAAATGGACGCTAAAATACTTTCTGAAATTTGCTCGTTCATAATCTCCATCCCTTTTAACATTTTTTTTTATTCGCCAGAAGAGGAGACGACATTTTAACAGCAGACATACGTCATTTTTTATCTGTTAATTGCTGCCTTCGCTCGGAAACCTTTTTTCAGTCTTCTTAATTAGTATAACAGCTTATAATTTATGCCGTCCTGATGACTCGTGGAGTAGGTAGGGCTTATAAGGAATTGTTTTTTGAAAGCTTTTCACTGATGGAATTTATTTATGCGTGGGATTTTTATAAAAGGATAATCATTAAAACAGATTTGTGTCGTAATCTAAGACAGATTTTACGCATTGCCGATTCGAAGTCAAAGACAGCAAAAAGGCTTTTATTGTTTGCTGTTAATAATAAACAATTACGTAAACTGTTTTTAGTTGCTTGTTAAAGAATGTTGCATAACTTCTTTCATTACAGTGTCTTTAATGTGTGCGAAAAATAATCATTTGCTCCAGTTGAGACAGCTTAATTTTTTGATACCGTTTGTGGATCTCATTCCAATTTTTGTGTGTATGGATACTTAGTTGCTTTTCATCAGTATTCTTGAATGGTGATTCGATTTTCATTTAAAAGTTGCTCTTTTATTGAGATGTTTTTTGAATTTATTATTAAAAGCACGATAATCACTATTTTAATTTTCTAATAGTATCTTATACAAAAATAGAATACAATTTTTATAAATAAATACTTATTCTAGGGGGGAAATTGTATTATAAATCTATATATATATAAGCGAAATACCACTGACTGACTCATCACGATATCTCTAAAACTATACAACCGATTGACTTGAAATTTGGTACAGTTACTCATTTTGCGATGTAGACGCTCACTAAGAACGGATTTTACGGAATTCTAATCCTAAATGTGATTTTCATCCGTTAATCTTTTCTTATCCATAAATTATGTCATTTTTGGCGACTTTATCGCTAAAAATGATATGATCGACGCCAAGCGGAATATATTTTTTTATATGTATACTGTGTATTGCTACCAATTCAGTTTACTTGGCGAGATTTGCGCGTGCGAAATGGAAAATACCAAATAATTTAATATTGATGCGCTGATGGAGGATGGATTTATCACCAAATATCTTCCACCGCCAAGTCGAAGCATTTCAATGACCTTGCATTGTGAATTTTAAAAAACTATACTATGGTAACCCCAGCTGACTTCCGCCCGCTTTGCTCAGCAAAAAATAATTTTTTATTGTTGTGGAACCTAGACGTAAGTCTCATATTCATGAGAAAAGTATTTTATTATTAATAATGATTGATAAATTACATTTGTAAATCTAAACGCAATCTTAAGAAGATATTGAAGTTGGCTTTTAACAAATGAATAATAACGGTATGTTATTCATGTCATTGATAAAAAAAATAAGTAGCTGTCAAAATATTTATTGCGATGTACGCATTAACTGTAACCTAATGTAAACATTATGCAAAAGTTTTGTTTTTGTATTTTGGCAATTTTTAGTTTTTGGTTTCTAGGAAATAAACGTTTTTTTTTTTTTTTAAAAAAATGGCTGGATATTTTATCGTTTTCAGAATACAGAATTATTTTTAATGATATGATTTTTTAAGAGCTATTCTGTCTATTCAAATGCAGTTTTAGATATGCTGCTAGCGTAATAGAGTTATCCCTTTGCAAAAAGGATAACGTAATACGGGTGACTTTTTGCTAAAATTTTTTATTATACTTTATCTTTTTGTAAGTATTTTTTGTTGAATTTTTAAATAATTTGATTTTAAAAAATTAATTATATTTTTTAACTTGAAAAGTATTTCATTGTAGGTTAATACAAATTGATTTTTCTTATTTACTTTTCAGTAATAGTTTTTAATAATGGATGTTGAATATATTTGGATAGATAGAATACCTACTCCTTTCAAAGTTTTTAAAATTCTTGACGACGGAGCATGTTTATTTTCGTCTCTGTCTTTGCTGGTGTTCGGTGACATATCGATGGCGTATAAAATGAGAAATATTATCGTTTCTCACATGTTTAACAACTGGTATCGGTTTAAATGCTACACTCAAATGCTACCTGGCGCTCCCTATAATACTAACGATTTATATTTTACCGAAAGGTGTAAACTAAACACGTATGGATCTATTTGTGAAATTATGGCGGTGGCAGAGTTATTTCCCTATCAGTTCGAAGTGTATCAAGGTGGCTGCCTTATAGCTTCTGTTGGTGAAACTATTCAGAGAAAATAATTCGATATAAAAACCAACGTTTTTAAAAATAACGTTTTTATATGGTAGCAAAGTTTATTAAAGAAAATTATTGAAATATTAGTTAAAACTGTTAGTTATTTTTAACTTTAAAATTTACTTAAAAAGATACATTTGTGAGCATATTAAGAAATTCATAATACTCATAAAATCAAAACATGCATTTGAAAGTTTGTAAGTCATTCTATTAAAAAAAATGGGAACCAGAATTCAGGAAAGGTTTATCCTTGGCGACAAGAATTATTTGGCAGTATTTTGCCAAATGTGGCTACCCTGTTCCGTTTCACGGATTTAACGCTCAGCAAAATAAAAAAAAAACAATCGCCAAGTTTGGTGCCAATTTTTGAAATCGCGCCAAGTGTTTGGGCTAAACTGCATTATTAAAGAAAATATTAGTTAAAACTTGTCGCAAATGTCTAAATATTGCATTGTTAGGCGAGTACGAACGATTCCCAAAATTTCAAAGCTCTAGCTTGATGGGAAGTTGGTTAAATTAACGATCGAAAATTTGATGACACACACACACACACACACACACCAAGTGAAATTCAGAAAAACGTTTTAAAAAAGATTACGTTTTACGGGAAACTATAATAGTGGACATTTTGATGTTTATATTGAAATAGTTGGATTAACAAATAAAAGTAAAGTTAATCTTGGTGATGATAATGTGAAACAAAATGAAGAAAATGTGTCATCTTTAGTGTTTCATCCTCAAGAAAATGTATCTATGCTACTTTCAAAGACTCAATCAATATCTAACATTAATTTATCAAGTTTAAGTGAATAGATTATTAATGATATAATATCTCTTCATTTAAATAAAGGTAAAAAAAAAAGAGGAAAAATATTCACAAATTCAATTAGATATGAACAAGTAAGACACGCTGTTGAAAGTATACTCAAAGTCATCTTGAAATACATAGAGAAGCTGCTTCAAAATATACTATAAGCCATCCTGAAGTACATAGAGCAGCAATACGAAAATACTTTTCTAATAACCCCCCTATGAATCAGGCAGCTGTAATTAAATGCAATGAAAAAAGATCAAAAGTTAAATTAGTGCCTTGGACTTCTAAAGCTTTGGTTTTAAATATATATAACAGATATTGACTATTTAAATGATAAAATCGCAGATAAAAAATATCAGAAAACGTTTGTCCTGTTTGTAGTGCCATGCTTTAAAATTGATAGAAGAACCTCCAGGAATGTGCTGCAGCGGTGATCAAGTCCAAATTCCTGCTATTAGATCCTACCCTGAACCTTTGAATAGTCTTCTTAACCATAAGGATCAGCTTTCAGAATATTTTCTTTCTATAATTATTTTGAACCACGGTTAAGTGACGAGGACGAGCTGGTACCCCCTCTCCTAACATCCACACCACACCAACGGGAGGACTTTGGGCCCCAACAGATTTAACGTGCATCCACCCCGGCTACACGGTGGGTCTTTGGCGGCCAAGGATCGAACCCGCAACTGAACGAAAACCGCCGGCCACGAATCCGAAACCTTGCCCACTAGGCTACCTAAAGATTGGTACGTCAATAATGTTGTTGCGTAATTTAAATCCTCCTAAATTATGTAACAGCACCAGAATCAAAGTGAAAACTCTAAAAAGAAACGTTATAGAAGCGACTATTTTTACAGTAAAGTATGAGGGCGAAAATATATTCATTCCAAGAATACCATTAATTCCATCAGATTATCATTTTGAATTTAAGCGTTTGCAGTTTCCAGTTAGACTTTGCTTTGCGATGACCATCAATAAAGCACAAGGGCAGAGTTTAACATTAGCTGGTGTAGATTTACAAAGTGTCTGTTTTTCACATGGTCAATTTTATATGGCATGTTCAAGAGTTAGTTCACGTGAAAATCTAATCAACCAGAAAAACGAACGAAGAATGTTGTCTACAGAGATGTTTTGGAAATGTAGGCATATTATTTCCTATTTTTCTAATATTTAACTATTTCTAAAATAAGAATAAGATAAAATAATAATGAATGTAATAATTAAGATAAATAAATTGATATAATAAAAAATAAAAATGTAGTTGTCACTCTCAAAAATTGCCATGCATTCAAAATAAAGACAATAGAAATGTAATACACAAAAAAAAATTTCAACAGGTTTAAAAAATAAAAAAATATATATAAAAATGTATTTTTATTTTTATGTTGGCAATTTTTACATGGTTTTGGCCTACTGGGGATCCGCCATGTAGAATAATGGGAACACATCGCACTACACACTACCTCATCGGTGATGCGGAATTCTGTTCAACGACAGATTTACGGACTAAATTACATTTTCATTGATGAATTATTAACACTTAAATACTTTTCTCATATGTTTGAAAGTCATGGATAACCATTATTAAAGACAATCAATTTCTAAAATTTTTAAATTCAGATTATAATTAAAATTAAAAATTGAAAAATTTCTTGATATTTTACGTATAGGTTCCAAAATATAATATTATCGTCTGCCCAACGAAGCGGGCGGGTATCAGCTAGTAATGTTATGTAACCTAAATAAATGAACACATTTCGTATCATGCAAGATAGAAAATTCTAAATTATTTATTGAAAGGAAACTCTTCATTACCACCTCCTGATTTAATTTATAATGAGATATTATATATATATATATAAATATATATATATATATATATATATATATATATATATATATATAACAGGTCAATTGAAAAGTCCCCGACCTACCATAGTAAAACACATATTTTTGGCAAAATTAATTTTTTTTTATTCAACATAATTCCCTTCAAGGGTGATACAATGATTATAGCGACCCTCCAACTTTTCGATATCATTTTTGTAGTACGATTTGTCCTTTGCTTGAAAATAGGCCTCAGTTTCGGCGATCACCTCTTCATTCGACGAAAATTTCTTCCCTTTCTTCATTCTTCTTTCTTTCATTCATTCTTTTGAGATCTGAGAACAGGAAATAGTCGCTGGGGGCCAGATCTGGAGAATAGGGTGGATCAGGAAGCAATTTGAAGCCCAATTAATGGATTTTTGCCATCGTTTTCACTGACTTGTGACACGGTGCATTGTCTTGGTGAAGCAGCACTTTCTTTTTCTTCAAATGCGGCCGTTTTTCGGCGATTTCGTCCTTCAAACGGTCCAATAACGCTATGTAATAGTCGCTGTTGATGGTCCTTCCTTTTTCAAAGTAGTCAATGAAAATTATTCCATGCGCATCCCAAAATACAGACGCCATAACCTAGCCAGCCGACTGTTGCGTTTTCCCATGCTTTGGAGAGGGTTCATCGTGTGCAGTCCACTCGGATGACTGTCGATTGGACGTCGGAGTGAAATGATGGTGCCATGTTTCCTCCATTGTCACATATCGACGCAAAAACTCGGGTTTATTACGCTTGATCATCTTCAAACACTGCTCCGAATCATCAACTCGTCGTTGTTTTTGGTCAAAAGTGAACTCGCGTGGCACCCACTTTGCACAGAGCTTTCTCATACCCAAATATTCGTGAATGATGTGATGTACACATTCAGTTGATATCTTTAGAGTGTCTACTATTTCATTCAATTTCAATTTACTGTCATTCAAAATCATTTTGTGGATTTTTTCAATGTTTTCGTCGGTAACAACCTCTTTTGGGCGTTCACCGTCTTCGGTGCGCATTTCACCATGTCTAAAATTAGCTTACCAATCCTTGATGGTTGATTTCCTGGGGCAGTGTCCGGAAACTCGGCATCAAGCCAAGTTTTTGCTCCAACTGTATTTTTTCTTTTCAAAAAGCAATATTTTATCAACACGCGAAATTCCTTTTTATCCATTTTTTTCACAATAACAAAAGTTGCTTTACTCAAAATGCTATAATTCACAATCTAATGATCCGACAACTGTCAAATTTATACACGCATGTTTTGAGGGTTAGGGTTAACTAAAAAACATATGGATTTAATTTTAGTAGCGCCATCTGTGTGTCAGGCCGGGGACTTTTCAATTGACCTGTTATATATATAAATGATTTAATTTTATTCTTAGGGATAAAAAGGAAATTATTAATGATATTAAATAAAATTGAGCTTACGAGTATTTACAAATACTTTTATGCATTGCGTAGTCTAGAAGTTAATGTAAATTGTCTTTCAATAATTGCATTTAATTTAACAATAATAATTCTTATCTGCGTTACATATTTCTAATATAACCAACACTACCACGTATGGATTTGTTCTAGCTAGT
>BMAW01015518.1:0-33548 GCA_019974015.1 Nephila pilipes
ATATATATATATATATATATATATATATATATATATATATTATTTTGGATATTGGCTATCATATTAACTAATCTGATATATTTCAAAGTAAAATATTATGTAAAATCTTTCTGAAATCATTTATATATATATATATATATATATATATATGTTTTCTTTTTAGGTTTAATTTTTAATTTTGAAAGTTCTTGTTCAAAACTGTTCATAATGTTAATAAACGTCGAATATTATATTTTGAAAATCTTAATTACTTTATTAAAATTTCTTTGCCACACAAGAGGCTAATGTTGATGTTGAAACACTTTTGGAGTACCATATCAATTCTCAATTTCTTATCATTTGCCTTATTTTTAATTGCATTTAACTTAAATATATTAAATTTAATAATGTATCGTTTCATTTTGTTTTAATATTGGAAAAATTTATTATTGTTATTTTATCGATATTTTATGGTTTTCTTAAATTCCTTTATTTAATTGAGTAATTTAATAATAATTAAAATAACTTACACCTTGGAAGGATAAATCTGTTTTTAAGTAAACTTTGCATATATCTTTTTTCACTTTCATCTTTTTAATTTTTATATTTGATTTGTGCTATTGATTTTCCAATTTCTTTTTTTTAAAGTTTTTTTTGTATTTTTCTTTTGAATTTTTTCTTCTGATTTAAATTTTCAAAAAAAAAATAAATAAATTCTATTGTCTGGAGTTATAATCATATTTTAATATATATATATATATTAAAGATATTATTTATTAATAATATCTTTAGCTAATATTCATTTGCTTGTAGTGTTACCATTGTTCTGAGACAAAAAAAAGGTCAGGTTGCATAAACGACAACAATTCTTTTTTTAACTCCTTTTTCACGAGTGTCATCCAGCTGGCTTACATCAGCTCCTCTTGGAGACTCGGTCTGGTCAGGTCTGCCTGTTCTGAGGCGATCGTATGATATCCCATACTTACTCCTTTACTAGAAAACACCCTTTACAGGCGAGCTTTAAGCATGGGAGATAACATTCGGTCATTCTTGACCTATAATTGTCCCAAATATACAAGTTTAAAATTAGCACAAAATCATTACACTCAACAAAATACTCCATATATCACATACATCAAATATTAGCTTGACTGAAAACAATATAGAATGATAATGCTAAATTTCTCATAAAAACTCTCACTTATAGCACTTCAAATCATTAAAAAATAGTTACACTTTAAAACCATTAATAACTGATTATCTTTAAAATCGTTGATACACTTTTAAACTATTAATTATCACACACAAGAATATCAATAGTGAAATTCCTTTAAATAATTAAAATATCAAAAATCAATTACCATTTTTAGATAAAAAAAAATATTAAATATAAATAATCATACCCAAATTCTTTTATATAATTATCACTCTTATGCGTACATTTCACATCGAATTATCTTTAATTCCTTCACGCATTTTCAATAAAATCTGTCTCCACTTTAGTCCTTTTTCGAATTTAAAGCTTCAAGAAATCTTAGTTTTCATAGCGTTCAAAGTATTATTTTTCTTACATAACAAAATGCTAAAATTACCAAAACACTTTAAAATACTACTTCTCAACATTTTTTAGAATGCTGCTAACACTTCTTTTTTTTAAAAAAAAAAAATTACGTAAGCACTTTTTATATTTAGTTCGAGACATCTATTATCCTAACAAAATATTCACACAAAACAGTATTAATTCAATTCCTACAAATCATTAATTATTGTATACAAATATACAAAAAAAAATTATCAAACATGAAATTCGTATTTTAAAGTATCGAACTCATACACTTATCTTTTTATATCATTAATTATCCTTCTTCCAAGTGTCAAACCCAATTTCAAACATCAATTGTCATATAAAGTTTTTAAAAAGTACTCAGATCTAACAAACTACTAATTTCATTCTTCAAAACATCGAACATCTCTATCCTCATAAACATTAATTCATACAAATGTAAATATTAAATTCTTTCCTTTCCTCTTTTTATTACAAACTTAAATATCAATTCTCATTTTCACAGAATATGCTTAACTCTTATAAAGTCAAAGGGGTTTACACAGATAAACAAATAAATTGTTTAACATAACACACTCATTAAAACACAATTCTAAAAATTCTACAGAAGATCATTCCTAATCATTACAAAATCACATTCCAAATCATTACAAAATAGCATCCCTAATCATTACAAAATTGCATTCCTGAACCTTAATGTTCCTTATTATTATAAAAATGCATCCCTAAATCAAATCCTCACAAAATAAATCATTGTAAAATCCTCTTCTAAAAACAAAACATTACAAAAATTCAATAATTACAAAAATAAATCATTACAAAATTGCATTTCTTAATTACATTATATAACCCTGAACATTACAAAATTAAAGAATTTGTAAATCAAATTGTTACAAAAATAAATCATTTGAAAATCCTCTTCTAAAAATAAAACGTTACAAAATCCTTACAAAAATCAATCTTTACAAAAAGAAATAATTTCCTATCTCAAATAATAAAATCAAAATAAAGCATGCGTTGGGCATATTTCTTCGGAACACCAATTACTCTACTCTTCATATTAGATTGCACAAGCCTAAAAAAAACATTTGTTGACACGCTGAAGATTCTAACCGTTTAATCCATAAAACATACTTTCAAAGTCAGCATATTCAATAATATTAAATTCTTATACAATATTTATCATTTTTTTTCGATAATAAAATCAAAATGAAACATTGTTGATATACTTAAAATTATTTATCCTTGTCCAAAACTAAATTCATAAAATACCCCTTAAAAATAATATTTACATTCAATCAATAGTTTTTTTTCGAAGGTAATCAAAATAAAAGTTCTCTGAATTCTTAAAAATATTCAAATATTACATGCGAAAATAACAACTGTTCTTTAATTTTTCAATAAAATCAAAATAATTTTTTATAAGATCTAGGTTCTTAGTTCTCTTTTTTTTTTTTTTTTCTTTAAAAAGAAATTAAAAAAAAAAAAAAATTCGCTCACCCATATGTAATTCTGCTATTTCGGGTTCCCGACTTGTGGTCATAAAATTGGGTTGCCATCGGCTGTCCAAGTGGGGGGACGCTTCTTTTGTTTACTCGTAGAGGGAGAAAACATTCTTGATGTGCACTGAGAAAATATCCTTCCCTTTCATAAGTATTAATTTCTAACTTCAAACAGTAACCGAAATCGTTTGCTACCCATTGCTTTGGAAGAGGAATTTATTTCACTGTTGGTTTCGGCGAGGAGGGTTTAGTTTCTTGTGTTCATACAGCCTTGGGGGAAAGGGATGAAAAATCTCTCCCTCACTGTGAGTGTCCGTCACTATGTCAACGAACGTATTTGCTGTTATTGGTTTATTGTTCTTCTGCCCCCATTCCTTTTTTTAGCTGCGTAACTTTGCAGTTGTCCCGAATTCTTGTTACAGAGGGGATGGAGACTCATCCTTTAGTGATGACCGGTTAGACCTCCAACTGAGTCAAGCGAAGTTCTTTGACGTTCAACTGCCTTTGGAGAGGGGGACTTTCTCACGGGTAGTTCAATTACTTTTTTCTTTATTTTTTGTTGAAAGTCCTGTCTATATGAACTCTTACGTAGTGCGAGCGATGTGTTGACTCATGGTATATAAGACATGTTTACTGGCGAACCTTTCATAGGACAGGGGAATGATGCGGTCTTTCTTACGACGTTTCTCCCCTTACAATAGAATCGCTCCCTACATTTTAAATTGTATTTATTTTCTTTGAAGGGCCCATCTGTTAACCGCTCGTTCTGACCACCTAATTATCTGTTCTAAAACTCTCTCTTTTTCCAACTGTATGAAATTTCATGTGGGGTCTATTTTGAAAAACACTGCTTCCTTTCTTTCCATCAATGGAAATATTCTCTCCTATATCATTCTTTAAAATTTTCTCTTTGACTTCCTGAACAGTTAATTCTTTTCATTCTAAATATGTGAATGCTTCTTGAAATTAATGCTGGGCCCTTTTCCCGTTCTTTTTATTTCCTTTCTTTATTTTTCCTTGTGCTTTTTCTTTCATTCGCTTTTGTTCTGAAAGATAAGCTAATCTCTTCAAATTATCCTTTCTTTTTCTTGTTATCATTTACTTTTCTCAATATTCTTTCTTTTCCTTTATAAAGGTACAGGTTTAATTCCGCAGTTTTTCTAATTCACTTAGCAGACAATAATTCTCATTTTTCTAATAATTCATTTGGATCTCTAGTGCTACTAATGCGTCTTCTTTTTCTCAGTTAATGGTGTTTTGTGCTCGTACGATTTGCGTTAACCTTTCAATTGCTATCTGGATTTCAAATGTTTCCATATTCTTCAGTTCAGAATCAATTTTTTTATCAATTTTTTTTTCCTTTTCAGACTGATGTCACGGTTTGTTTTGCTTCCTTTACTTCAAAAATGGTGTCTTGTAACCTTATAGCCAGGGATAATTTTTTATTCTTCTTCTGAATTTTGGTAAACTTCTGGTCCCTTTCTTTCACTTTAGATTCAAACTTTTCCAACTGATACTGAAATCGTTTTTCATGACATTCTTACATTTCTCTTTTTTTTCTTCTTAAAACCTTAGATAACTTTTTACTTTCTGTTTGTATTTTAGCTAAATCTTCAAGTTGTTTCTTATTTCCTTCCTTTTGATAAGCTCATTTCGGGTGTTTTCAGCTGCTTTCGATTTAATATGTTTACACGGCACCACTTTAACACTATTTGAATTTAAAAATGGGTAATATTTCACATATCGAATTCGTAATTCTCCACCGATCCTAGCGTAAGCGAAGCGTGGTAAGTCTGGAAATGGATGACCAACCTAGAAATCAACAGGTTGAGTTGAGTCTGGGACGATAAAAACATCAACATTGTTTACTAAAGCTTCTTCGATTTAGAGATCTACTGTTATCGTACCTAAACTATGAGTTACTGGATTTAACTAATTACCATATGAGTAGAGATCCTTAAGACAAGGTAAAATATTCAGTTATAAATTTCATGCTAAGGCTTCTTTGAGAAAACAACTTGAAGATCCGGTATCCAGCAGAGCAGTGACCCTAGGGGTAATTTTTAATTCTGGTTTATTCTACACATTAGATATAGATGATTTTTGATCACGAACACTAAAAGTAATCATTTTTGGTTCATTTTTATTTCCTGTACACTGTTTTCTGCAGTGTTCTGGTTTTCCACATAAGGTGAACGAGAATGGACAATCTCTTGCAAAATAACCGTAGTTCTTGCAAGAAAAACATCCCGGTTTTCCTCTGAACTTTCGTCTTAAATTTTCTAATATGAGTCTTCTTTCCTCGTGTATTTCTTTCATTTTTTTTGTCATTGTCTTTCCCTTTCTTTCATTTTAATCATTTCCTTTTATTTAATCCTTTTTTCAATTACCGACTCGAGATATCCTTTCTCAAAATCTTCTTCGTAGTATTTATCATTAATTATTCTTGCTATTATTTCTTCATTTTCCGCTTTAGGTGAAATGATTATACCAGAATCTTTCACCAATAATAAGAGACCACATTTCGGACCTTTTGAGAGAAACAACATACTTAAAGCTATCTTACAACCCTTTGTTATTCAAAACAAATCTTTTCCGTAGTGAATCACTTCCAGTCGCATAAGGAAAGCAAAAATTATTTGCATTCTTTTTCAGTTTTACAGTACATTTTTTTCGCTCAGTCCATTACATAATCCAGGGTTGAATTTCTCATAATGAACACTTTATAATTTCGTTTATATATATATATATATGTATATATATATATATATATATATATATATATATATATTAAAATTAAAACTATTCTTCACACACAACACCTCCTTTAGTTTTACTTTTTAATAATAATATCTTTAGCTAATAATCATTTGCTTATAGTTTTACCGTTTTCCTGAGACAAAAAGAGATCAGTTTGTACAAACAACGAGAATTTATTTACATTCTTTACTCACGAGTGTCCTATCGCTCACTTACATCAGCTCCGCTCGGAGACTCGGTGAGGTCTGCTCTGTCCTGCTCTGAAGGGATCGTGTGACATCCCATACTCACCCCTTTATCAAAAAAAAAACCCATCTGTAAGCAAGCTTTATTCAAAGGAGAAAATTATATGAAAATAAATAAAGGAAACTATGCATGATCAAATCTGAATTTACATAAACAATTTAAAAATCTTTGAACCTATTAAAGAAGACAAAGAAAATGTAAAAAAAAGAAATAAAGTAATTTAAAATAATGTATCTGGACTTTGATAGACATGCATGGCTAGACATTTTTATAAGTTCAAACCATCGCACTGCTTTGATTATATTATAACAAAATAGTTCCTAATGTTTTCAATTGTACATCACAATTGGGATACATACAGATAAAAAATTACATTCATAATAAAAACACATTTAAGAATAATATCATAATTTTGTCTGAATTTTTTGAGAGTTTTTGTCGTTGGAAAAATAATCACCGTTTGAAAAACATCCAGAATATCATGGCCTACTAAATGTCTAACATGTCTTGTAAAATATATAGCTTTTTAAAATCGTTTAAAGCTCGATTTTTCTTTTTTCTAAATAAAATGGTAAGAAGTTTCAAAATTACAATTATTTAAAAACAATAAAAATAAATCAGGCATAAGATATTTAATAACACGTATCACTAGATTTAAACAAGAATAGAGAATGTAATTTTAGAATGGTAATTGTTTTTTAATACACGAATAATGAATATTTTTTAAAACACGATTACCCAGAAATCAATTTTTATAGTGAAATATCGGTATGATATGTAACAGAATAAAGCAAATTAACCATTAATTAATCATTCACAAAACTGTCAAGCTATAATTGCCATTAAAAACTAAGATGATTAAGTATCATATAATTCTCAAAGATTTTATTTATGTTTCTTATTCTCTCTAACATTTGTGCTGTTAAGTTATTATTACTAAATATATAATTTATAATCACATCTTTCTTGATGATTATACCTATATTACGGTTCCGGATTGGAGCTTAATAATGTAAAATAATCTTTTTTTGCACAAACATTTCTCCTTTCTTGGTTATTCTTCATTTGCAGTTTGTAGCTAAAATCCTTTTAAATTAATATTGTTTGTTTAAATTAAATTTTAATGTTTGGGATGATTATGAATTTCATTATATATATATATATATATATATATATATATATATAATGAAATTCATTTCTTATGTAATTGTAATTCTTAAAATGTAAATACAAATTTTTTAAACTATAACCAGCTGATTCTTCTTTTGGCATAAATTTAATTTGTTTGTATATTTGACATCAATTTGACAGAAATATTTTAATAAAATGTATATCAAATGAACTATGTTTCTTCAATATAAAATATTCTTTGAATTATTCTGCTTAAAAATTAATAAAAAGAAGAGCATTTAATTATAAGATTTTAAGTATCAATGGCAAAGACAGAAGACTGCTACAGAAGATGTATGGATGTGCCAAACACCAGAGACCGACAGCTCTTTAGCGTTAGGTCTTCTCTTTCGAACGCAGTGCCTCTGGCTTCTGTAAGCAAATCCGTATAGCCATAGCTTTCGTTTGAATTTCAATCATGTTTTGTTTCGGCGGAAAAATGATAAGTGAGCAAAGAATTTTGAAATTTTCCATGAAACTTGGAAGCCACGCTACTTAAACTCAAAATTTATTGAAAGAAGTATATGGCAATGAATGTTTATCCCGTGCATGTAATTTTGAATGGCTAAGCGTTTTCATGATGGCCGAGAAAACAATGAACATGATTAATGCTGAAGTCACCGTTTCACGTCAGAAACGGATGAAAATATCCAAAACATTGATAATCTGGCTCGATCTGACCATTGGTTAAGTGTTCGTGCGATTTCTGAGACTGTAGGAATTGACAAAGAATCCTTTCAGCAAAGTGTTCCACCAAGGCATTGTTCCGGTTTATTCCAAATTGTCCGTCCAGAGATTTCTAGATAAGACGGCATCCCAGTGCTAGATAATCCGCCTTATTCATCGGATATCGAGCCCTGCGATTTCTATCTGTTTCCTATGGTGAAATCTACTATAAGAAGTACAAGAGTTTAGTCCGTTGAAGCTGTTAAAGTGAAAGCGGCGAGCGTCCCGAAGGAAAGAGATAGAGTATTTCTTTTTAAGTTCGGAAAAAAGAGATCTATGAGGTGCTCTCTAACAATAACAATTTTGGTTAAATATCAAAATTTAAGTAAACAAATACGAAACTGAAATTATCGAATTATCTGAAAAAATGAATATGAAATGTAACTTTCTAATTCAACGTTTCTAACTTTCAAAAAGAAAGAAAATCCGTAAAAATTTATAAAAGTTTGAATTCACAGTGGTTGGTGTTACACGAAATTATACAATTAAGAATTATTCTGGAAGAACAAGAGAAGAGTTCTTGGCTTGAAGTAATGTATTTATTAAATTATTGTATGTTGCTCTGTGCTTATTAAAATTAGTTTCGCATTTGAAGAAAAAATTGATAACTTTTTTCCATAGGTTTGGACGCTTCTGTGAATTTAACTTTACTCAATACACATCAATTTGGTGAAATTGCACCACATGTGAAAAATAAGTCGTATTAGTACTTTAAAAATATTATGCTCGTGTATGTATATAATGTAAAAAAATTGATTTTATAAAATTCTTAGAAAAATAGTTACTATTTTGAAGTAAAATATTCGATGTATAAATATTTACATATATTAGTTCCTATTTTGGAGAAATGCATGTATAAGAAATTCTCAAACATTCCATAGGAGAATAACACAAAGTAACCGATGTAAAAGTAGCTGGTGTTATTGAAGATGTTGTAAAAAAATTTTGATATTTTAAAATAGAATGTTAGATAAATATAAATGAAGAATATATCTAAAAAGAATATATTAATAGTAAACAAAGAATATATTGAAAGTAAAATAATTAATATTTAAAAATATTATACACGGTAAATGTACAGAAGAATAAATCTAAATATTTACACTGCACAACTGAAAATTAGATTTTATTGGCTGCCTAGAATGATCTTGTAAGTATTAGATTCATTGTGATCAGGATCGTAATGAAATTTTGATTTAAAATCAGACAAACTGGACTGTATAAATATTTACATATATTTCCTCATCTTAATGCCAACGTCTTTCTTGATGTGCAGAAGAAATGTAGACGCTTGTTAATGCATGAAAACATTTCTGTTTGTTATAGTATTTAGTAGAAAAATATTTTTTTTTTTGGAAAACTGAATCATTTTTTGACATAACTATTTTAAATGTTCAATTTATAGTACACTCTAAAAATTATTAAATTCCTTTCAAAATATTAGTTTTTCACAAACACACAATATTATGTTAAAATATCATAATTCATTTGGATGAAATAGAAAAATATAATGAAACTACATTAAAATAACTAGTAATTAAACAAAAAGAACCAATGATTGGCAATTTAACAAATGTAAGTATTTAGTTGAAAAAAAACCCCAGGAAATCATCTATGTTTGTAGAGGACACATTTTGCAAATTTAAGTATTTTATTCCGAGTCAATTTGTATGATAATGCATATATTGTTCTTTGATGCAGCATAATTGTAAACCTAGAATATTTCTGATACAAAAAAAAACTTATTTAAAAAAGTAAAAACAGTATTATCTTAAAATGTAATTAATTTAAAATGTAAATTGATAGGATTAAAAATGAATGGATTGTCTTTTCTTATGTAAGATAAAAATTTTAATATAATTAGCTCATGTTTCATCAATTCAGTATTTATTTTAATCCTTTTTTAAATGGATTCTATATTTTAGATAATGTATTTTTTGCTTAATTATAGTTTTTTTTATTTTGGTTAGAGTGATTTTGCTATTTGTATATAAAATAGTGGTTTTCATTCCGAAATGGAGCTAATGAAGAAATGTACTCTTTTTGTTAAAATATTCACAACATATAATCACACAGTGTTACATGTTATGAAAAATTTAGTTACAATTATAGGAATGCATTTGTTTTTCAAAAGGATGGGATTTTCAACCTAAAAAGGAGCCTGAAAATAGACGATGCAAATATAAATACTGTTTATCGTACAATTCATTCGTAAGCACTAATCAATAATTTAATGTTTCGTGATTGGCGATTCAATTCATATCAATATTTTACTGATATCTGATAGTTTTATTAATATCAAAGTCTAAAAAATATTGATATATTTAAATTTATGAAACATTTGGCAAACAAATCTAAATGTTAAGATTTTAAACCATTTCATATTGAAAAAAACATACCGCATATTTTTAGGATCTGGATACAAAAACCTGGGTTTATCATTTCCTTTTTGTCATTATTAATTATTGCTTTTTTCCGTTCTATATGTTGATACTGAAAATTATCTAATTGAAATAAATAAGTTCTTGATTTAATAGTTTGCATATATTTAGGCATTTTCAGTCATAATCAGTGTTTGTAAATGGATGTCTTTGCAAATATTTTTTTTAAAACTAATATCAATTTATTTTCTTCTTAGGAGATTTTTATTAATACGAGGTTTACAGGATGAATTTATATAATATGATATTTATAAGTATATGAGTCAATTTATAAGTACATGAGATTTTTGCAAATAGATTAAGTAAATAACTAAAAGCTTCATGAATTAAAATGTGAACCTCATACTTTGAAAGCAATTCATATTTAAAAAGAATAATAATGCATAATTTTAATAATTTAATCAAAGCTCAGATACTTAAGTATTTTGTTAATAAAAATTTCCATTAAAACGGTTGAAGGTTCACAATGACATAAGCTATAGAAAAAATTTCAAGAAGTCAAATATATGATAAGTATTATTTTTTTTTCAAAAGAAAAAAAAAATATCAATATAATATTTACTAACAGAAGCAGATTCTCTTACTTGAAACAAAATTGATAAAAAAAAAACATTCGCAAAAACTGGTAAATCAAATAAACGAGATATATATAAGGAATGCAACTTCATTCAGAGGTTTCAGTCATCTTATTTTTCGAATGTTCTAGATGTAAACATTATATACACTTGTTTTCAGCAGAGGGCACTAGTTCTGCGTCACGTTATTCCTTAACACAGAAAGGTGAATTGAAGATGGATAACAACGAGAGAAGAAGGACGCGGAAAATTCGCACTCGGTAAATACATTTTCTTTCACTTTTGTACATCTAAATATATGTATATAGGATCCTAATTGAATATTTGCAAGGCTTAAGTTTTCTTTTTAAAACATGGTTTGCAAATAATTTAAATTCTAAAGAGAAATGCATGGATTATACTTTTTGAACAATTTTAAAATTAGCCAGTGTAATTTTTTTCTTTACATCTAGTTTCCTGGTAATCATTCCTAAGATTTTCTGATTCATATTTTAACAAATATATTTATGATATATATAATGGGATTTTATATAGTATATGCTTTCATTCTAAGCATAAGAGCACGAGATTTAGGTAACGAAAACGTGTTTATCAAAGAAGATTTTCAGTGCATTGTTCTATTTCATGCCAATATGCAATATGAAGAGCAATAAGTTTTCCACGCTGCTTCTGATGTTAATAGTTTTAATACAGAACAAAATTCAGAAAATGATATATCAATTGTAAACTAAAAATATTGTTTCTGATCTTTAATTTATTTTTTTACGAATTAATTTCAGATAAAGTTAATGTTCTTTTAAAGTGTGAATTTTTACCACTATTAAAATGCAACTCATTCATATTTATCGTTGGTATGGTAAAAAAAAGTATTTATTTAAAGTTAAAATATTGAATCGCAGAAATTTTATTGTAATGTCATTTTGAGGCACATTTAAGCTTTTTGAAATTACACTCTATAACAAAAAAAAAACCGACGCACCCAGAAGGATGTGTCCTGGGGAGACAAAAATCGTCACATAGGGAAACTATGTACAGAATAGAAAATGACTAAAATTTCAGAAAAATTGAATGATTTATTTCAGAATTACATAGTCACAGAGTAAGGAGCTCAATAAGATGTTGACCCAACTCTAGCCTGGATTCAAGCTGCCACACAACGTGACATAGAGTGATAAAGCTCTCTGATTGTCTCCTGCAGTATTTCTTGCCAAATTTGCTTTACTTGTCGGGGTAGGTCATCAACATTCCCTGTTTGATGCATTGGCCTTTCATAATATCCCAGACATGAACGATCGGATATCAAATTGGCGATTTGGTTGGCCAAGGAAGTGTTTGGCAACTGTAAGAGTGTTCATAGCAACACGTGCCGTATATGCTATGGCATTATCTCGCTAAAAATATAAACAGGATACTGCAGTAGGAACGGTAGCAAAACAGGTCTCAGAATGTAATCGACGTACCGTTGTGCTGTGAGTGTGCCCTTAATGACGACCAAAAGGGTCCGGTTGTGAAGAGAAATAGCACCCCATAACTCCTGGTTGAGGGCCTGTGTAGCGTGCAAAAGTAAAAGCAGGATAGGTGACAGCTGATCTGACAATCACTCACTCCTCCCGATCTGCTGTGGCCTTGGTCGACCGCTACCATCAGGAAACTGAAATCTGCCCTTCTCCACCCATTCTTGCCAGCCATCTTTTAATCGCCGCATCGCTTCGATCCATATGACGAGCGATTCTCCGATTTGCCCAACTTGCCTCTTTCAATCCAATGATACGACTTCTTTCAAACTCTGACATTTGCTCGTAATGAGCTCAAATCCTGTGGCGAAGCATTTTTGCAGTTGTTGAAAGATCTCCTAAATCACAATACAACTGAATATTTGTCCATCGAATTGAGAATCGCTTCTTATAGACACCTGTTGAGTGCATAGTTCAGTTGCTCTGTATCTCCGGCTTTTCATTCATTGGACACCAAATTTTAATGATTCGCATATTCGATGCAAATATTTTTGCACACAAAACACAAAATTTCATTACAATCG
This sequence comes from Nephila pilipes, assembly GCA_019974015.1. Classification (NCBI taxonomy): domain Eukaryota; kingdom Metazoa; phylum Arthropoda; class Arachnida; order Araneae; family Nephilidae; genus Nephila; species Nephila pilipes. Next base: position 13,002 of record BMAW01015518.1, read on the forward strand.
GGCAACTCCTTTTTGGTGTTTTGTTTCTTTTTTGTTATAAAGTGTATTTAAGTTATTAATGTATTTTTTTATTTTATTACATATCATTTGCTCTTTTGTATCCGATTCCACAAAAAGCATTCATCAACATATCTCACAGAAATTTGCTTCTATTCCCATAAGGAGTTTGATTTATTATATTTTACTATTTTCCATTATTTGCTTGTATCTAGCAAAACTAATTAAATTCCACTAAGAAGAATGACAAAAAAAAATTCCTCTAAGAAGAAGATAAAAATAAGCGCAATTTCTTTTACAGATCGAAACCTGCCTTGAAGAAATTGGTAGTACTTGGAATCTATGGAATGGTGCAAGATCATAAAGAATTAAGTAAGGATAAATAATTTCTTAAAATATCGTAATATTAATTAAAGATTATTTTGAAGTTGACATATAGAAAGGAATTTTTTAAAATTTAGGATATGTAATACAATTTAGTTTCTATTAAATTTTTATTTAATTATATACTACCATTAAATATATTTAAAGTTACTGAAATCTTATAAAAGATAATAAAATCCTCTTAGAGAAGATAAGGAAAATAAAAAAATATATATATAAATTGTTTTAAAATGCAGCTACATGATTTCGCCACAAATGCATATTAACCATTACTTTTGAATTCAAACCTTCCCGCGCAACAAATTTTCTTACATAAAATTGTTTATTTTCAAAGCAATTGAACAAATATTTTAAGAAATCATAACATACATGCAAAAAGTGTACAATTTAAATAAATATTATACTTCTAATTTAATTTTTTTAAAAGAATGCTATTTTTTTTATTATTTAAATTCAATAATTTACACTAAATATGATTTATTAATATGAATACGATTATACAATTTCATACAAAAGTATTGTTTAACTTATCATCATTTATCATTACATAACCATTAGTCATACATCACAAAATATAGAAAGTGTATTTTAAAACGAAGTAAGAAAGTATTTAAAAAAGAAGTAAGAAAGTATTTAAAAAAGAAGTAAATTTTTTAAGAAATCCTTTTTATGTGGCAAATTAGCAATTCAGTTTGATAATAAAAAAGCAAAAATAAAATATGCAGAATAAAAAGTATTATAATTAGTATCACCATGTATTGTCAGTATATTGAAATATTTTAGGCGTTATCCTGAAGTTTATCGGAAATTTTTGAATTAGTATTTAATACTTTTTTTAAAAAAATTAAATGCATCTAGAATGAAGGTCATGACATATAAAATTTAACTAATAATTAATCAATAAATTATTTGTAACAAACTAACAGCTCAATTGAAAAGTCCCCGGCCTGACACATAGATGGCGCTACTAGAATTAAATTCATATGTTTTTTAGTTAGCCCTAACCCTCAAAAGATGCGTGTATAAATTTGACAGTTGTCGGATCATTAGTTTGTGAAATATAGCATTGTGAGTGAAACGACTTTTGTTATTGTGGAAAAAATGGATAAAAAGGAATTTCGCGTGTTGATAAAATATTGCTTTTTGAAGGGAAAAAATACAGTTGAAGCAAAAACTTGGCTTGATGCCGAGTTTCCGGACACTGCTCCAGGGAAATCAACCATCAAGGATTGGTATGCTAAGTTTAGACGTGGTGAAATGAGCACCGAAGACGGTGGAAGCCCAAAAGAGGTTGTTACCGACGAAAACATTAAAAAAATCCACAAAATGATTTTGAATGGCCGTCCATTGAAATTGAATGAAATAGCAGACCCTCTAAAGATATCAATTGTACGTGTACATCATATCATTCACGAATATTTGGGTATGAGAAAACTCTGTGCAAAGTGGGTGCCGCGCGAGCTCACTTTTAACCAAAAAGGACGAGTTGATGATGCGGAGCAGTGTTTGAAGATGATCAAGCGTAATAACCCCGAGTTTTTGCGTCGATATATGACAATGGATGAAACATGGCTCCATCATTTCACTCCGAAGTCCAATCGACAGTCATCCGAGTGGAGAGCACATGATGAACCCGCTCCAAAGCGTGGGAAAACGCAACAGTCGGCTGGCAAGGTTATGGCGTCTGTATTTTGGGATGTGCATGGAATAATTTTCATTGACTACCTTGAAAAAGGAAGGACCATCAATAGCGACTATTACATAGCTTTATTGGACCGTTTGAAGGACGAAATCACCGAAAAACGGCCGCATTTGAAGAAAAAGAAAGTGCTGCTTCACCAAGACAATGTACCGTGTCACAAGTCAGTGAAAACGATGGCAAAAATCCATGAATTGGGCCTCGAATTGCTTCCTCATCCACCGTACTCTCCAGATCTGGCCCCAGCGACTATTTCCTGTTCTCAGATCTCAAAAGAGTGCTCACTGGGAAGAAATTTTCGTCGAATGAAGAGGTGATCGCCGAAACTTTGGCCTATTTTGAAGCAAAGGACAAATCGTACTACAAAAATGGTATCGAAAATATGGAGGGTCGCTATAATCAGTGTATCACCCTTGAAGGGAATTATGTTGAATAAAAAAAACTAATTTTGCCAAAAAAATGTGTTTTACTATTGTAGGCCGGGGACTTTTCAATTGACCTGTTACATATATATGTGTGTGTGTGTGTGTAATATTTCATAAATTGAAGTTTAATTGAGACCCTTTTATCATAAATATTACTTAAAGTCTTGAATCCATAATTTATATTTTATATTTAATTGTTCTGATTTTAATTTTATTATTTGTAGGAATCAGGTTTAAATAAGTGAGACAGCATGAAACATATGGTTAATTCTGATCAATTATTGTTATAATTAAAGATGCTTAAATTTCCTGTATATATATAAATAACTAAAAACTATTTTAACTATACATAATTTTATATATAATAATAATAATAATAATTTAACAAATATATATATAAATTATATATATATATATATATATATATATATATATATTTGTTAAACTATTATCAGCCATTTATATATTTTTGATATTCCTTTAATACATTTACTGTTTTTTTTTTGTTAAGTTCAATATAAATTCTTTTAAGAACTAGGTTTTCTACAAAATTAAATATTTTTTTCGAGATAATATTATTTGAATTATATTGCTTTCATAAAATTAAGAAACAGAATCTTGATCAGATGTAGAATATTGGTGATATTAAGACAATCTTCATAATCATGGGAATGAATTGACATTTTACTTTATTTTTAATTTTTGAGTCTGAACTACTTCATTTTCAGCAGTTTTATCTAGTTTATAGATAATTTCGTTTAACAGTGATCGTAACAATTTTTCTGCTTTTTTATTACTGCGATCATATTTAGTTGTAATGATGCTATATTTAATGAAGTCTACAAAATTTAAGAATTTATATTCCTTCAGTGATACTTGAGATAACGTAAGCTAACTTCTACATTTTAAATACATTATTAAATTTATCAATATCACAAGTCTAAATCCTCTATCTTTGTACGTTATATTTCTTAAGACTTTGACATTACTATTTTTAAATTTCCTGAAATCATATGTTTGAGTTCATCAATATAATTTGTGTGATATATACATTTACCATTAACTAAACGTTCTTAGAATGTCTTTAATATATATATATTCATTTTTTTTTATTTTCAATGTTTGTAACTAGAAGAAAATGCGAAAGTTACATAAAAAATACTCTCTAATTAATGTTATTATAGAACATTTTTTTCAAAATACATTTTATACAACGTTCGTTATTTATTTTTATTGTAAACCTTTTGTTAAGGAGGGATATATGTTTTGCATAACATTGACAAGCTATATTATTTTCCTTTATATATGACATTTTGAAGGATACGAATCGCATTTTGTTGATACATAAAATATGCTTAGTATTTCAATTATTATCAAAATGGCATTTTCATTCAATTTATAGCATCTAGGTTCATACAGTGTCTTTCGCAATGACCATTTATATTGTTTTATTAATTTAGGGTTATTATAATTACTTTGACACAAATTTTTATTTTATCTCTTCCCTTAAATATCTACAAAATATTCCTTCAAGTTTGTAGCATTAGTTCCATATACAATTATGAGTATTTGTATATATAATGAAATGATTCTCCCAAATAATCATTTTTTTTTATAATTAGGTAAGATAGATTTTGATAAACTTTTACATCGTGGAAGTAATGTAAATTAAATGTTCTTTTTCAATTTTAGAAAATTTTATATATTATTAAAAATATAGCTTCATACCTATATTGATTATTTTTAATATTAATGGTGTTTTGAGTTTTCTTATATAAATAAATAAATTTTATTTCTCGTTACTAATTTTATAATACATTCATTAAAGTGTCTCATTAAAAAGAATGTTATTCGTTTTTGTTGTAAATTCATTTTTCTACCATTTTTATATATTGAACAATAAAATTGAGAATGTCGTTTGAGTTCAAAAAATGTATTTTAAAAATTCTTGATAAATATTGTTGACATATATAGATCATATATGATTATATATCACATATACAGTTTGTCTGAATAGCCCAAGGACTTTCATTAGATCTTCAAAATTTCTTTTCTTGCTATCTGCTTTCAATACTCTGATACATTTGAGAATTTTAGTATCCTGTTAATGAGTACTTAAACGTAAAATATATTTCTGCCATCTGAATTTAATGTTTACATCTTGTTTCGAATAACATAAAAAATATTTATAAATTTACCTGATACTATGTAATACATTTATGTTACACAATTAAATAAGTTCAAAGTTTGAGAGTAGTTTTAAAATGTTTAAGTAACATAGATAAAGACGAATATTAAAGAAAAATTAAATACATTCTTAAAAATTATCAAAATTCTGAAACTCCAGACGAATATGAGGTTACGTAACAACTACGTGAAATGCAATTTTTAGGAAATAACAAATTTTTTGACCAATGATTCTGAAACAATTAATTACCACATATACATTTTTAGATTTAACTTATCTGAAAACGAAAAAAATAAATATATATGCAAATAAATAAAATGAGCTATGTAATTGCCGGATTCATAATAGGTAGTGTTATATAAAATAAAACAAATATGATTTATTTGCGAAATTGAATACCAATGTGAAATTTTCTCATTCACTTTCAAAAAAGTTAAAACAATAATTATTTTATTCTTGGATTCATACTAAATAGTGTCACCTAAAGCAAATCAAATACGAATAATTTTTTTAGTAAATTTTGATTAAATTCAGTCCTAGATTTGTAAAATATCTTGTATTTATGGTTATTTATAGCCGTGTGCTTATAAAATAAAGTTTTGAAATTTCAGTTAAACCAAAAAATATCGTTCATTTTTTCATAGGTCAGAGTATTTTTATTGGAGCCTGCGTTGTACTTTGCTTACTGTTAGCGATACTTTACTTTTACTGGTTTCTTTGCCCTGAAAATTATTTTCCTCGCCATAACAGGTGAGTGGATTAGTTTTTCATACATCTTAAAGTTAATATTATAATCTAAAAGCATTTAAAAATGTATACCTTCTGAAGTTTTGAAAAAAACATTTCTTTAAGTAATGAAATTATGGAATTTATATCGGAATTTTTGTAATATCGGGAGTGCATTATATGTACAGAAGTCTACCATAAATGCGTCTATTTACAAAGTATCCATAAATCTACGAAGTGTTTTAAAACAAATATGTAACTATTAAGTTCTGAAAGATGGATTTTCATTTTATGCAATAATCGCAAGTTCCAAAAAATCTTCTTTTTATGAATTCATTCGTATTAAATTTAAATTTTAATACAGTAAATTGGAGAAAGTAAGCAGTCAAAACGATTGAAATGTTGTTGAAAAGTACAGTTATAATATAAATACTTAGCAGACAATTACTTACTGGGTAAATCTGGTAAAAGGAAAATATAATTATTTTTAATTTTTTCGTGGCAAAAATCTGCACAAGAAGCACTAACGGTTTTCAATGTCACGAGTATTTTCTCAAGAAATTTTAACATGCTCTCCACCGTTATCTACCACACGAAGCAGCACATTCCACAACATTTTGGAATACATCTGTGCTGATTATGTGAAAGTGTTGGGAAATCTGTGTATTCATATGTTTACAGTGAAAATGTATTTAAACGTAAGATATTAATAGAGAAAATATTTAAAACACCATATATTTTGCATTTTTAGAAAAGGTTGAAAGCAACAGAGGGGAGAAAGTTGAATTTCTTTTGCTGTGAAAGATACGTGCGTGATTAGTTCTTGTATATATTTGTATACATATTAATGATGATTATTATCTACAGATAAGTAAAAGTGGTATTCAGACTAAACCGCCATCTTTCTTCATATAGTATTAGTAATCCAGCATAGTTTCCTCAATTAATTTAAAATTACAATTGCACAATTAATCACAATTGTTTTAATTAACGTCCTAGTTGGAAATTACAGGGATTAACACCACCAGATGCTGGGAGTCATTTTATTGGAGAACAACGGTTGATAATTCCATATTTTTCCAGATGAATGCTGAACAGCTGCTAGCAAATTATAGAATGGGACACAATAGCACCGTCTGGAAGGAGAGTTTCGCTAGCCATACAAGCATGCTGTAAAAGTGCTAGAATACCATGATAATGTAATAGAGACGCATAGCGTATACTTTTGATGGTGAAGATAACCTGACCCATAAGACCTGTCTACATGAAGAAGAACACATGAGAGGTGCTCCTAAACACTCACCTCGTATTTACTTTTGCATAATTATAAGTTAATAGATGGTGTCTGACGTCATTTCCTTTACCCGTATTTTACAATTCTGAATATTGAATGGCCTTTCATTTTCCAATTCTATGCAAGACAGAGTCTAAGTCAAAGGTGTGTCGCACTTGTACGTCACCAGCTTGCAAGCCATGAAAATGTGTAACTTTATATGGATGTTTGGAAACATTTCACTGACCGTGCTCACATGGATAACTATAGTTAGAGCAATTCATTGTACTATGTACGTTTAAACACCACTCCTTCCTGCATTGACTAGGCCATATTCTCTATTGCTCTACTGATGTAAAAGCAATTGCTCTCGTTTGTTGGATTTAAATTCAAATAATATCTTCAATCATTTTTATGCACCAGACATTTTCAAAAATATGGCATCATCATCATCAATCTTGTAAAGCAACTTCAAAAGTCATGACCAACATCTCAAATGTTGGGGAAAAGAAATTGTATGTGTTACGCGTTTCAGTAACAAATGCGACACGTAGTGACATGACAGATCTGCCTGTTTTCCATGATATGACGTGTAAAACGTCATGTACTGTTATAAGTCTGAAGAATTTTGCCAAACATTTCTCCTTTTCTTTACGTATATTTAAATCAAATTTCAGGTCATTATGACAGAAGTGTTTTACAACATTTTTTAATGATTAACTTTAATTATAATCGCACCGTACATGTAAATTCCAATGATGTAATTTATATTTATTATAAGTTTTTGAATAACTTTTTAAGACTTGTTTTCTTCTCAGGCGGGAACCCAACTTCGAAGATATGGAAATGATGGAGCAACAAAATCGTCCTAGATTACGAATGAATGGACAATAACCTAGAAGTTCTTCAATTGAAGTTCTGAAAATTTTTCAAAAAGCTTTAAAGATTAAAAAAGGTTTTAATTAGCGTTATAAACGAAGATAATGTTTGGTATATTTATATGATTAGAAAAGTGTTCAAAAGTGAAAGGCACTTTTCGGTATATTTAATAAATACTTTCCTTTCCCGATTGCACATCTACTTAAATAACCTCATAATAGTAATATAAATATAAATTAAAGCATACCATTTGGAAAATAGTAAAGAGAATGCAGAAAATTTTTCTTTCGTAGGAATACTAAGAAGCAGGAAACTATATTTTAACAAATGTCAGAACAAATTTTGTTAATTAATGATTTTTTTTTTTTTTTTTGCAAAGCATAAAAACTATTTTACTTACATTCCTGTAACGTTTCCATTTATGTATGTTTAAAATCTAAACATATTTGTTGCATATTTCTTATATACATTTGTCTTTGTTATATATTTCTCGTTTCTCATACTTATTCAATTTTTTCATATGTATGTATTCATCATCAAATGTATGTATTAATTATCTATATAATTTGATAACGTATGTGCATAATTGTAAAGAATTAAAAATTACAAATGAAAAAGTAAGCAGACTTGTTAAAAAAAATATTCTTAGTGTTACACGATCTTCACAGCTTAGAAGAAGTGGAATGATTTGTCAAAATCTTCCAAAGTTTAAATAAGCTTAATGTCACAACTTGCCAAATAAAATTTATTTCTCTCATTGTATATACGTGGGATGTTCCAATGTTTGTCATTTTCTTTCACACGGAAGCATTATTGCCAATAAAAATTTTAAAAAAATTCCATGTCAATATCAACTATATACCTTTGCACTATTTTTCGATATAGTTGCAAACGCTATTGATATATTTGATATAGCGTGCAATCAGTTGAAAGAAACCACTCAGGCAAAACTTGGTGTCCTGCGGTGCCAGTCGCACAGTGGATTTCGAACTTCATTCTCTACACTGTGCCTTCCTTTACTGAACATGCAACACCAGCATTTAATCATTTGACGAAACAGGACCAGTTCATCATAAACGGTATGTTGGCTTTCAAGAATGACGGACACTCTAGTATCACGTGTCCATTCATATCGGATAACGGCACATACCGGTTAATTCTATTGCCTACCACGTTATTAGTCAGTTTTCGAGCACGTTGGTCTTTAGATACACTCTTTCTTTCATCGCTCTGTGCATTCCTCTTCCACTGACGCTACTTCCGTAGAAGAAATAGGAACGGGTGGGGATCTTATGGCGGTTGTTTCTTTCATGTGGTGTACCATGTGTTCTTTAAAAAAAATTCAAAATTCTTCCACAGATTTTATTCTAAACTTTTCTGGTCACGAAAATTCCCGTGATTATTTATATTAATTCCTTCTCTTTATTCAAAATTGCTAATTTGGACTTCATTCCGTGCGAATTCCGCATCAATAGCCACTTATATTCGCGTCTCTTACGAGATTCTGAAACACAAAAAACAAACCCTCCACTTTAATTTCAACTTTAAAAATTTTATCTCAACTTCAAGATTATACTACTTATGTAAATGATAAATTTAACATAATATTTGACAATAACCCAAATCCATCAATCCAAGAAACAAAAAACTATAAACGTTCCTACCTCCGTAATACTCGAGCTCACTTTTGATAAATCAATCCCCTTTTAACTCCCTGAATTCTCAACCAATAGGAAACCTTCCTCTACCCATCGGATAGAGTAAGCTATTTCCCCGCGACAAAACAACTGAGCTAAACCCACCAGAGTAGCCGCTTCCTGATTGGACAGAAAACTTTACCCTCTACTCCTACTCCCCTCTGCACTGAAATAGTAATACCTCAAGTTGATTCAAGCTGTATCAATAAATCTAACTCCTCAAATATATTTTTTAATCTTTAATAGTAAGTTTAAACTTTTAATTATTTTAACTAATTTTTCATATTTTATTATCATGGGCAAGTAAATTTTATCAGGTTCAACTCAGATCGGAGATCAAGGCCCTTTGGGCTAGGTACTCCATATAAACTATTCACTTCGTAGGGATCCGAAGGCTTTCCTTTTTTCCCCTTAAACTTTTCAATAGATTCATCCGTTTTTTCCTCTTATAGTAGATTTTCCTTCCCTTTTTCTCTTCGTAAACTCAGCGAAAGCGTTCGACCAATCAGAAAGCTCCATTCCCCGACGCTTTCTCACCCACTCCTACTTGCATTCAGTTGGACCTGGTCAGCCGAGAAAAGAAGTCTACTCCGGGTACTTCATTCCTGGTCAAGTTGCGGCGACCGGCCTTGTTTATCCCGCTCAGTAGCCGAGAGCGAAGATGGTTTTTCTTTGAAATTAAGCACTTATTTCCCTTTCTCTACTCTTTTAATTACGTAAATTCCTTAATTTTATTTTCTCTCAATATTTCTGACATGGAGGTATCTCCTAACTGTTACTTCGTAACCTTGCACATCTTAGTACATTCTTTAAAAAATGACGAATATAACTTTCGGAACACATCCCTCGTATGTTCAGCGAGAAAATCTTCATTTCATAAGAACATTTTATAAAATTTTAAAACCTTTGTAATCAAGTTTGATATAATGCGTATACAAGTGTTTTAATTTTAATTCAAAATAATACAAATCTATAAAATTTATTTCTTAGATTTAAGAGAAATATCAAAGTTTCTATTTTTGAATTCATAATTTCATTTTTATTTCATAAGAAATGTAATTTGTCATATTTAAATGACAACTATTTAAGGAAAAAAAATTAAAATTAACGTAACACTAATTACTGACACTAAAAAAAAATGCTACAAAAATATAAGACTGAATTTATTAGTGCGCCTTGCAATAACAAAAGAAATCAAGTACAATTATAAATAGAAAATTATTAATATTACAAAAATGTTTCAAATAAGGATTTTGTTTTTAGAGGCTTATAAATAAAATGTCAAATATTTCGTTATTTATTTCGATGCCTCTTTTAATATTATAAACTCTGAAATAGTGCTAGTTAGTTAATAATAAGAAAGTAATATTACAGAACTATTTCTTTTCGTTCTTTTGTCAGTGATTTATTATTCAATTTTTGTATATTTGTTACAGAATTTAGAAATAGTTAGTGAATTTTTAATTCATATCTTGTTCATTGTGCGTTTAAGCAAAAAAAAAAAAAAAACACCCAGAATGTGTCGTTAAAACAGGATGTGTAATTTAAATTGTTGTAAAAAATCAATGTACAAATAAAAAATATCACTCAGACATTGAATTATTGTTTTATTGTTATTCTATGCAACTTTCGAATTGGACTTTAACGCATTGATGTATCATAATTATAAAAAATCAATTAAAATAAACGTCTACGGAAACCATTAAATTCCAGTTGCTAGCTTTGCCTGATTCTCAAAAACATCAATATGCTAACATGTTGTATATTGAATGTATTCAGTTTTACGATTCCAAAAGTCTTGATAACAGAACAGAATTTGTACAATGCGTATCAATAAAATCATCAACGTAAATACAACGTTTAATAAGTTTTACCGAAAAACATTATGTGTCTTGTCTTATACATTTTAAAAATATGCGTATAATTGAGAAGAATTTTATTTTCTTTATGAAATGAATAAATGTTAGGAATTAAATTGCTTGATTAAAAATATAAAAAATTAATCTAAAACTTAATGGTTACATTTCATACCGAAAATTCACAGACAAAATTTACGATTATGACAGTGGCAAGTATGTAATAACTATTGTACAATCTTAGAATTTTTTCCCGATATTTATACTTGTACGAATATATAACTAAAATAGCCATGAAATGCAAAATTTAGATTAAATTAATAACATAGGGTAAAAAGTTATTAGTTATTACTACACAATTACCAGTTTTTCACATTTGTTTCTGGTAAGTAATAATTTTTACTTTCATTTATTAATTACATCCATATGCATGATTGTTGTAAATTGTTCGCTTGCTCTAAAATATTATTATGACGAAAAATTATATTCTCATAATCGATTAATTTTTAAGTAAAAGTATTAAAAGCGTACAAGCAGATTAATTATTATGTATTTTCTAGCAATACTGATCATTACTATGACTTGCAAAAGAGGCATTGAACAATCTCCAATATTGAACAAAAACCATTTTACTCCGAAACTTATGATCTAATAGCTAACAGTTTTACACATTCTAGAGAGGATTGTAAGTTAATCCAAAAGGTGGTAAGCCAGTATATTGATTAAATCGTCACTAGTTCAATCTAGAGAAAAATATGCTGTAGAAAGCTTTATTTCAGTAACAAAGAAGAATGAAAGCAGTGTGCTGCCACTCGATATGAGCGTAAGTGGTAGAGTGAGACAAACTTGATATAGAGGGCGCCGCGTTACATAGAGATAAAGAGGGGCAAATGCTCTACCATTCCAGCCCCCATTCAAGTACAAATTTCAATACACATATATACAAAAATAAATTTCAGAAAAATTCATAATGAATTAAATTAAGATATTAATATAAGAAATAGAACAAATAAAGTAAATAAAAACTTAACACACATTGTAAAATTAAGATTTGAAATGAGTACATTTTCAAATAACAGGTAAAATCGAAATATTTATAGCATTTCTTTTAATAATTTTTCCATCAGGAAGCTTAAGATTGTAACTCTTTAGTTATTATCTTTACTTTTAATAATTCGAAATAAAAACCAACGTTTTTAAAAACAACGTTTTTATATGGTGGCAAAGTTTATTAAAAAAATTATTAAAATATTAGTTAAAACTGGTCGCAAATATTTAAATATTGCATTGTTAGGCAAATAAGAACGGTTTCCAAAATTTCAGAGCTCTAGCTTGATGGGAAGGTGGTTAAATTAACAATAAACAATTTGATGACACACTGATACACATACATACAGACACACACCAAGTGAAATACATAACAACGTTAAAACTAACTAAAATTAATTAATCCGGTAAATTAAATGGTTGGAATACAGTTTAGTCAAACCACTCTTGGTGACAGGAATTATTTGGTGGTATTTTGCCAAATATTGCTAAATTGGTCTGCGAAGCGGACTTAATATTCAGCAAAAAAAAAAAAAAAAAAAAACAAATCGCTAAGTTTGGCAATTATTCAAATTGCGCCAAGTGATTGGGATTAACTGCATTATTTAAAAAAATTTGAGTTAAAACTTGTCACAAACGTCTAAATATTGCATTGTTAGGCGAGTACGAACGATTCCCGAAATTTCAAAGCTTTAGCTTGATGGGAAGTTGGTTAAATTAACGATCGAAAATTTGATGACACACACACACACACACACACACACCAAGTGAAATTCAGAAAAACGTTGTAAAAACATTTACAATTCTTCTCGTGAGTCATTACGTACCTGGAAGAAAGTAATTTGCTATCAATATTAGATTACCTATATCAACGTTATCTTTAACAAACCTCCATTAACTTCGTTTTTGTAAATCGATTAGACAATCCTTTTACCAAATTTTCAATATTTGTTGGGATGACCAGTTAAATCTCTGCAATCTTGGCAATGTGTTTTCGTTAGTATTTATAAGTTGTGGCTTGAGGATGGTAGTAATAGGCCTACAAATAAGAAAGAGACAAAATCTAAATTTATTCAATTCTGATGACAGTGGGATTAGGGGTGGTGATTTAAAAACAACTTCTATTTCAATAAGTAACGTGATGAATTCCTCTAGATTTAAATTTGAATTCTAGCTACGCGTTTTAAAGGCAATTTGAAGCTTTTCACTCCTGACTCTTATAATCTACCGAAATTAGGAGACATAGGTGGAATAAAATGCCATTCAATATGTTCGCCATTAAAATAATTAATTAACGTTTCATCAGGAGATTAAAGTAATTCATGCAGCTTTGTTAATTGAATATTTGCACCTTCAAATGTTTTTCCATTATCAGAAAACATTTTAGAGCTTTTACCTCGTCTTCCTTAAAACCTTTTTAAAAAGGCAATAAAATCCTTCGAAGTAAGGTCGGACAGAAAGTCCAAATATATTGCTTTGGTAGCCATGCACACAAAAATGCAAGCGTATTTTTTATAAAGCACTCCCTTGAGCTGATTTTTAAATTTGACCGTAAAAGATCAACAGAAGTTCACACCACAGTTGTTAAAAGGAAAAGTTGAAATAACTCTTTCAGCGGGTAAATTAACCTTAGTTTGATTTAACGCTAAAGGCTTGTTTTTTTTTAAAAACATGGTATAAAATTATGTGAACTACTTTACGTGTTCAATTTCTACTATTAAGTGGCCAATGCTTACGACGAATTTGATACAGGTTATTACATCCAATATGCAGGTATTTATTATGAACATATTTTATGACCATTAAAGTTACTGTGTGCTTACTAGGTAATACAATAGGATATTTTTCATTCAGTGACAAAGATGAATTTGCACTCTTCCTCCAATACAATTAATATTATTTTTTATCCAAAAAATAATTTAATGAGGCTAACTTACTGTTTCGAGTGACAGGCTCTCCTTTTCTTAGGTTTTTAATAACCTCAAAAAATTCTCACTTTTGTACAGACAGTAATAACCAGAGCTCGACTTTTTCAAGTTCTTTAAGTGAAAGAGGACGAATACGAAAGTTCTAAATGACTCCCTCTTGTCTTACGGACAGTGTGCAGATGCTAGGATAATTCAAAATTCTCCACCCTAACCGTAGCTTCCGACTGTTTTTGATTTAATAAAAGGAGCCTGTTTCTTTGAAACGGTGATACCATTTATAAAATATTTTGTCACATTGCAATTATTAAATCTACCAAAGTGCTTACAAAGCGCATATTGCGCTTAAATCACAGATTTCTTTCTCGTTCTTCTGATACTGCAGCAACACACGCAGCGCCTTTCTTGCTGAAATATTAATTTTAATTATTACTACACTAGCGGCACCAAAACTTTCGCAACACTACCAGGCAGGAGAGATTTTCTTTACAGTATTGAATCTCCTTCCATTAAATATCTATTCCTGTTTAGTGAATGTTTAAAAATGTGTTAAGAAACAAAAAAAAATTAATTAAGTTTCTCGTTTTAATTCAGAATTGGAATGTAATTATTCATCAAGAATATCAAAATTTGACATACTTGGGAGTTGGTACTTTGAACTTTAGCTGCAATAAATATATCTCCTTTAAGATAAATTGTCCATTCAAATGAAAACTAATTTTATAAATAAAAATAACGTATTGACATTAATTACAAAACTGAAACAGTTACGCATAGCACTATGAGACAGGTTACATAGAAGAGCAAAAAGCGTTCTCGAGTTCTAATAAAAGTTCGTTCTGTTTTGACGCTGCTCACTCTAATCAACAGCATCCTCTGGAGGGAGTTACGTGATTTCTGCTGAAAAAGTATACAGTTCTGAATACTGCTCCCTTTGAGTTTCGGGTCACATAGAACCGAAACTCAAAACTTTATGATCTGTATTGGGATGGCGGTAGAAGTAGAGTAAGGATTGTCTATTTTTTCTGGATGATCATCAGGAGTATCTCCTCGTTTTCTTTCCTTGTTGGTGACGTTTTCTCTATCCAATTCTAATGGGCATAGTTTTTGAATGGGCCTGATAGCAATTCCAGATTTAGTTCAGTTAATTCATCTTTCCATTTTTCGAATATGTTAATGATATTTTCAGGTAATTTTGAATCCCAAGAGATACCCACTTTCCAGCATTCCTGAAGATGCAATTTAGGGATTAATGCTATATGGCAAGGGAACCTTATGGGATCGAATAGCTGATGTTCCAGAGACAGAATTTTCCTTTTGGTAATTGATTCATCCTCGTTTTCTGTTTTAATCAGCTCGCAAGACAAAGTGTCGTCTTTTAGATTCCCTGTAAGACTTAAAATTGGTACTTCGTTTTCGTAATCTGAATGGTAATCCGTAATATTATTGGTACTTAGTGCAAATTCATTTAACTCAGAAAGGTAATTATTTGTCAATCAAATTTAGATGCTTTCAGAATTCTTTGAGATTCTGATCTAAAATGTTCTAACTCCGAAACAGAATCTATGCTTGAAACACAATTATTGACATACATCGAGTCTTTGAGTTTCATGGCAAGACTTTTTAAAGGTTCTTCTACTTTGATTGTTGAGCTGTCTTTAAATACGGCTCTATGTGGCAGATAATGTACATCTAAACGTTTATAAATGTCTTTGATATGATTAATTTGTTCATTGATGCCTTCTCTTTCCCACTGATTAAAAACTTCTTGATATTCATTTAATCGATTAGTTTATTTCAGGGATCGAACTGTATTTCTTATCCTTTTTAGAGCAAATTCTTTATTATCATGCAAAGGAGGATACTCCTCTAATGAGGGTAGATTCATCTTATATCTGCCAGTATTGCCTCTGCTAACCGTTTCTCTCAAATGTTTCAAAGCAAATTGCTGGGTCTTTGTTTTAGATCGTTTTTCGCTACTGTCTTCAATAACCAAAGTGCCTAACTTTCAGAGATCTATAATTTTTGCATCATTTACGTGTAATGACAATACTAACAGTGAACTATTTATGGATGGGGCCTTTATATCAGATTTACCCATTACGGTCCACCCTAAGTGTGTATATACAGCAACCAAACCTCTCCTGAAAGATGTTTCATATTTCCCGTTAACAATTTCTCTGCGTAATCGGCTACAGTCAGCAAATTAATCTCGCCAGAAATTTTCTCATATAGACAGGATTTCTCATTTATCATTGCATCACTAGTTAAAATACCTATATCTTTTAATTGTTTCAAACAATTATCATCATTCACTCTAGGTAAGGAAGCACAAATTTTCTTCTCATCTAAAGCTTTTAACTCACAATTATAGCTTACATCGACATTCGAAAGATTAATATGGTACCTTTGATACTTTTCGGCGCGTTCAATTCCCCTGAATAATCCATGATTTACGGATTCCTCTCCTAACCCCTTCAAGTTCATCTTTCTTGCGATAAATTTTGTAATATAAGGTCACTAGCTACCCATATCTATTATGAACCTAATCAAATGCTCCAAATCATTTTCTTTATTATAAACTGTTCAAGTTTATAAACTGCTGTTTGTAGAAAATGCAACACCATGAAGGAATCATCAGAATCAAATGAAATTCGCAGCAAATGTCAATTATAGGATATTATGCAAATTAATAAAGTTTCAGAGCCATCGCGCTTGCGCGGCGCGCGCAGCGCCCTCTGAATTGATGCTGAAAGCGTATAAATAAAGTGCTGTAGCGGGACGTTGAAAAAAGTCTATGATTATTTGTTAGTGGCAAACGTTTAGTGAGACCTGAGTATGCCTCCACGACGGAAGAATAAGAAATTCAAGCAACTTACGGAGTTTGAACGAGGGAGGATAATCGGCCTTCGAGAAGGAGGATTTTCCTATCGCGCAATAGCAGCTCGTATGCAGCGGAACAGTTCCACAGTGATGCGAGTTTGGAAGCAGTGGACCGACGAGCACCGAACAACTCGAAAAACAGGCACTGGACGACAGAAGGTGACGTCAGAGCGCGATGATCGACACCTGCTCCGCATGGCGGTGAATGATCGCACAGCTTCCTCCAGGCAGCTGGCAGCACGTTGGTCTACTGCTACAGGTGTACAATTGTCGGCTTCGTCAATTCGTCGTCGTCTGCTGCGCCGTGGATTGCGTGCAAGGGTGCCTTTATACAGGATTCCCCTCACGGCGAATCATCGACGGCTGCGGCGGCAGTGGGCTCTTGAGCACAGAGACAGGCGAGCTGATTGGCACCAAGTTGTCTTTTCAGATGAATCACGCTTCAATTTGTGGACCCATGATGGCCGTGTTCGTGTTAGACGTTATGCCGGTCAACGCTGCCTTCCTGAGTGTATTATTGAACGACATAGTGGTCGAACACCCGGAGTTATGGTCTGGGGTGCGATTTCGTATCATGGACGATCCAATTTGATACGAATTGAGGGTAATCTCAATAGCAACAGGTACGTCCGTGAAGTGCTACAGCCCGAAGTCGTTCCTTTCCTTCAAGGCATCCCTGGAGCTATCTTTCAGCAGGATAATGCACGCCCACATGTTGCGCGGACTGTTCGAGACTTCTGTTCAGCACAACGCATGCAACTTCTTCCTTGGCCTGCTTATTCACCGGATATGTCGCCTATTGAGCACGTGTGGGATATGGTTGGTCGGCGTCTCGCTCGTGATCCGCGTCCTGCAGTTTCCAAAGACGAACTTTGGTTGCGCATACAAGCGATATGGAATTCTCTTCCTCAAGCAGATATTCAACATCTGTTTGACTCCATGCCACGTCGTATAGCAGCACTTATTGCAGCGCATGGTGGCTGCACCAAATACTGATTTCGGACGCTTAATTTGTTTCTTTTGTTTTGAAAATTTCATCATTTATTTGTATCTGTACAAGTCGTTTCTGCATTAAATTTCATTTGATTCTGATGATTCTTTCATGGTGTTGCATTTTCTACAAACAGCAGTATAGATAAACTTCCCTAGAATAATTATTGTTCGAAAACGTAGTTTTTTCAATAACTTCCTTCAATTCTCGTTTCTCATTTTTAAAATGTTTATTTTTTTCGTAACACATGATACCAGCATGTCTTTTCCCACAAATCGTACATTTTACTTTTTTTACAAGAAGAACTTATATGTCAAGGTTTGACACAGCGAAAACAAAAACCCTTCTTAACTAATATCGATTTGCACTGTTCAAGTGATAAACTCTTCACCAATTCACAATGAGATGAGTAACCACAGAAAAGGCACTGGAATTTCGCAGCAGAATTATATACAAACAACTTACTGGCAGCTGCTGGTCCATTTTCCCTCAAATCACTGCGTTTGGCTTTTTGCCAACTCACAGTATTAACACATAGTGGGATATGAGAGGGCGTATTTTAAACCTCTCTTATTTTAAATATAACTCCGTCTTTTCTTTTGCGATTAACTGCTTGTTTAAAAAAATCAATTAAATCGTTTACGGAAAATTCTCCTCCGAATTCTTCATGAAATTCAATTATTGAATCAATTGGCAGTGATTTAAGAATTACAGGGGTTAATAAAATGCTACAAGTATCTGAAGTGATGCCTAATGAATTTAAGCTTCTAATATGCATTTGAATTTTATCAAATAGATGTCGCAAAATTTTATGTCATTTGAATGCTTAAGTGTTGACATTTCTAATAACTGACTCATGTGGGTGTTTATTAAAGTTTCTTTTTTGCCGAATTTCTGTTCTAACAAATTAATAGCTTTAACATAAAATTCTTGAGAAATAGATATACCCCCGATAGTTTCCAAAGCTATTCCAGTTAAATGGGCTGTTAAATAATTAAATTTACGTCGTCTAAAGATGTATTATTATGTATCGACGTTTCGTAAGTTCCAAAATGTAAGCCATTCACTTAAATTACGAAAAAAATTTGGGATCATTATTTTCGGTAGTTGATTAATTGATGTTTAACATCTGTTTCATTTGCTGAATGGCTGGAGGGATTGGGAGGGTCGTGAATGCTTTTGTTTGGATTCAAACTTCGCAAATATTTATTTGCTTTGAATCTCCACGTTACAATTTTTTCACAGTATTTTTCGGCTGATCCTAATTCTTTATCCAGATCCTCAGGTTTCAATAACTTTTCTGTATCAGAATCAACTAATTTGAGAGAATCGATTTTATCATTTAATTGTTCTATATAAAGTTCAATTTCGCTCACTTCAACAGTTACTTTGGTTTTTTGAATTACTAATTTAATTTTAGAAATAAGTTTAGTAACTGCCGTTCTTAACGTTCTGCGCTTCCTTTTGCATAACTGAATGAGTTCAGAGTTTTCGGGGGCCATTTTATTGCAAGTATCAAATTTATCAAATATGATAATCAAGATATATTCAAATATATCACTTCAATCTCTTATATTTTTATATTTAAATTTTAAAACTTAACCTCGAATCCCGGCAGGGATGCCATATTAAGAAACAAAAAAAAAAAATAATAATAATATTAACTAATTTTCTCGTTTTAATTCAGAATCGGTATGTAACTAATTATTCATTAAGAATATCAAAAATTAGCATACAGTTACACATAGCGTTATAAAACACAACACAGGTTGCGTAGTAGAGCAAAAAGTGTTCTCGAGTTCTAATCAAAGTTCGTTCTGTTTTGACGCTGCGCACTCTAATCAACAGCAGCCTCTGGCGGGAGTCAAATGGTTTCTGCTGGAATAGTATACAGTTCGTAAACTAATGAGTTTGTTTGAATATTTTACGTTACCATGCATAATTTTCCGCTTAATAATAAGTTATTAATTTAATAAGAGATACAAATATTATAATCTCATAAAACTATGACAGATATGCATACGTTTTCTTAGGTTATAAATATTTATGAAATAGTAATGTTTTTAAAATTTCAGCACAGTATTCTTAATTTTCTCTCATAAGTGAAAGTAATTACATTGCTTTATAATAAAGGAAATGACAATGTATTTTAAAACTATCACAAAAAATTAAGTTATCATCAACTTAAATGAACTGAAATTTCTAAAATGTTAAATAAAATACGAAAGTAGTAGTATGTCATTGATTTTTAAAAAATCAATCACTTTTCAAAATCTATTTTCTTTGTCAAATAACCAAGTATTCGAAGCAAAATTGATAGTTAAGCCGTAAATTTAATCTTTTCATTTAAAAGTGTATCTTGTTTGAAAAGTGTATATTGTTCGTATACCAAACTAATATAAAAATGACAACAATATCACGCTTCGCAAAATTACCCTGAAAATCGGTGGAAAAAAATGAAACAGAAATTTTTTATCGTCTTGAGTTTAATATTCTTGCAGCGATTATGCATTATGTTTGTCAGTTAGACAATCAATATTGCTTTACACACAATGCCGTGACAAGAATTTGTTAGTA
>BMAW01015531.1:0-118988 GCA_019974015.1 Nephila pilipes
TTAATTTTCTAAAAGTAATGTCATTGCTTATGACTTCTAGTAGTTTTTCTCGATTATTTCAATAACTCATAATCAGATTCGAACGAAATTCATCCTTCAGGCTTGAAAATTATAATCGTAATTCTGAAATAAAATTGTTAATATTAGCTAAAAAATTCTTAGTGTAATTTTGAAATGAATTTCCTAAAATAATTCGTTCTACATCATTCTGCAAAAGTATTAGATGCCATTAAGATGAAATTCTTTTATTTTTGAAACTTACATAATAATTAACATATCAATTTTTAGCTTAGTAATTTAGTTATTGATAAAGATATTAATTTTATTCATCCGCAATAAGAATTGTTAAGGTTATTAAAATTGTGATTTTTTTAACGACTGTACTAATGAAAAGCTTATTAAAAGAAAGTATCATTTCCATAGATGCAATGAATATCTAAGGATAATATGTATTTGTATGAGTGTGTCAAATGAACATTCTCGTCTGATATATAAAGATTATTCGTAGTTCTTAACTGACAAATAGTACTTCAAAACGCGCATGAAATTTCCTTTCAGTTTGAGTGTGTCTTTTTATTATGTTACTTTATTTTAAAAACTGCAAAGAAGAGTCTTAGATAAATTTAGAATCCTAAAAACGAAATTGGACTTAACAATTTTTTCAAATATTTTATTGTATATATTTGTCAAAAAAAAAAAAAAAAAAAAAAAAAAGGATTTTAATAACTTTTTTGCTGTTCTCACATCCAGGCCTTAATTGTAACATAGTTAATACCTTTGAAAGAAAACTAAATTATGATGTTAAGGATTACATTAATTTAATTAGCACGTAAAAATTTTGCATTTCAGTTATAGTACGGAACAGAACTTGCTTCTCATCACAGAATCAGATTTAATCTAAAATTTCGCAAGATACTGGTGAAAAGTGCCTTAGTTATCTGATCTTAAATCTGTTATAGTTAATGGTAAATAAGTAGAAAAATTTACATGGAATAATTATATCACATTTAATTTATATATACTTTTATAAATTTTGTGTTTGATTGCATAAAAGTTTAAACTCGACACTTTTAAAAATATTTACACAAATCGATCAATTATTAATTTTTCAGCACTAAAAATATACAGATCAATAGAAAAAAATATAGAAATCAGGAGATTCAAAGGTAATTGCACAAAAAAAAAAAAAAAAAAAAATAGTAGTAAAGAAAAGTTTAAGAAATAATTAAGTTTTTTATGTTATGAATTATCTAAATATATTAAATTTTTCAGAAATGTGTGGAAGGTGTTATCAGAATAAAAATATATCGAATAACTTTCAGTACCACAAAAATATATAAGTTAAAGAAATGAGCATTTAAAATAGGCTTATAACCTAGATTGTAATCTTTTCTTGCATTGTAAACTGATGTGTTGCTATGGTAATACAGTAAAAGTTATTATAATTTTAATTAAATTTTGAATTATATACTAGCCCAAGTATCATTTAACAATCATTGAAGAAAGTAGATTTTTTAAAGGAAAAATAGATTTTTGTCATTTTGCGTTAAAAGTCGTCATTAAAAATATAAACATATACTCTACGTCTATTCAATGAATAAATACGTCAAAAAGGTATATATATTACATACGTTAAAAGTTAATAAATACGTCAAAAAGTCATCACTTTTGACGTTTTTATTAACCTTTATATACCCGCTTATATTTGTCAGAAGAAACACAAGGGTCCATATTACAAAGCTATTATGCCACCTAACCTTTAAAGTATTAATCCATACATACTAATTTCAGAAATAAAAATATGTTTAGGAATTACCGATTGCTGTTCGCCATTCTTTAAGCAAACCTCCTCAGCAGAATTGGAGAAAAATGAAAAATATAATTTATTACTGAGCGGTTTTAGTCTCTCAATCAATGAATTATAATGAATCAATGAATAATAATTTGTTTTCCACTATGAGTGGAAAACAAAACAGAAAACCATAAAGCTAATAATTTAGAACAAAAAATTGCATATGACATAAAAGAGATTGGTAGTTCGTTATATAACTTAAACTTTTTAATTTTCTTTTATCATAATACTTGCAATTTAATCTTCATTGTAAGCTATAATAAAAAATTTCTTGTTTCTTTTTTACAATTTAGAAGCTTATTCTGCATAAGACATCAATTTTTTATCTTATTCTGATTTAATATTCTCAGCCATAAATCTTAGCAATTAATATTTATGTTCCGAAAATTATTCAGACGAACGATATTAGTTTTAATTTTCCACATGCATAATTTTAACAGCCGACCAAGATGCTTTCTCAAGTAAAACACTATGAAAATTTTTGTAGAAATGCTTTAATTGATTGTATTTAGAATCACATTCTACTACGAAGACTCAAACTGTTTTACAGACTTCAAAGAAATAACTGCAGAACAGATTCAAGTTTAAAAAAAAAGAAAGAATGCTGATAGATATGCACATGCGCATTATTACATTCCGAAGCAGTCTGTAACTGAAGTAAAAAGCACATCAATTATAGAAGAAAACTTTATTGTGAATAACCTATTTTTTATTTATTTTTTTAAAAAAAAAGTTTTTCTACTAGTTTTGAAAAAGTTCGATTTTCATATCGTTATTAAAAAAATCAAGTGATTGGTTAATTGCGAAAAATAATAATCTGATATTTATATAAGTAATCTCAAATTATTTTCTTTAAAAGAAAATTGTTTCAACTGCATTAGAAAAAAACAAAAAAAAATGACTATAAGATTGTTTTTTTATATTATTCAATCGAGAGACAGACTGGAAATTACTATTCATGAACAGGAAATTGTATCCAAAACATGAGTCTAAAAATGAGAATGTTTCGTCTTATTTTAGCTTTTTGATGGATCAGTTGCATGAACATATTTTCATGTTCCTTTAGCAAATTAATGCGTCAACTTAAAGTATCGTTTATTAAGAAATTTATAAATTGAAACATTTACTGAGATTCTAATTAAAAAATATTTGAGCAGTTCGTTGAATTCTCCATAAAGTGCACGAATGTCTGTATATAAACCATAAACAAAGAATAATATACAACAGTATTCACATCCTAATTAGACACAGATAGAGATTAAATTTTGAATATTTTCATGCAATTTTTAATTCCTTTATAATTTAAGAAGTTTTAATGCTTGTCAGTGATACTTAGAACATTTTTTGGTAAGAAATATATTTCAAGATGTAACAGAGATCTGTTTCGCAATATTTCAAAAATATATTGTTACATCGACATTTGCATATATAGATATGAAAATAACAATAACTGTCTTTTAAATATTTTTCAGTAATAAATTTTGCTGAAGTTATAAATGTAGATAAGTAGGATTCCAAAAAAGAATTTAAGGAAGGCAAATATTAAATGGCATTTAAAAAATTCTACTTTCATATTTACAAATTGAAAAAAAAATTTAAACTATTTCATTATTTTAAAATGTATGCATTGTATTATGAAGGATGTTTAAAACCTTTAAAATATTAAATAAAAAGAAAACGCTTTATAATAGCTTTCCTATGCCTTCAACTCTCAAGTTTGAAAAAAAAATTATTTTATACAATGGCGTTTCATTCAATAATAGAAAATAAGTCCAGTTCATATAAATAAAAAAAAAAAAAGGAATCAACATAAAGAAAATACGATTTATACTTTTACCTGAATTCGAATTTTAATACTGAAAAATTCATCAATCACTATTAGATTATACATTAAAAATGAGTCTCAAGTATGATTGGTGATTGCGTAGCATATAATTAAATAATATTTATGATGTACTATATTACTGATTACCTAAAATATGTATCAATTCATGTATAGATTTACTATTATGGTAAATAATAGTTGGTTTAATGTTATTTTGTAAGGTGTTTTACTTTATGTACATTCTTCTATAAACGAGCAGCAAAGGTTTTTTTTAAAAGCTCCAAACTATAAGTATTTCATTTTTAAAATTTATTAAATAAATAATAAAAAAATTTATTTAACTACACAATAGTAAATCTCTAGATTTAAGAATCAGGTAGAATGACTTCTTAACATAGTTCCTTTAGACCAAAAAACATTTGTATAAATATATTGACAAACACAATAATTAATTCATGGAATAAGGAGCAAATTTAAGGATTGAGCTCTTCATTCCATTTCAACATTTTGCAACTTTCATAGAATCTCATTAATGTTAGAGTAAGAAAAACACGTATATATCTATAAACAAGAATGTTTGGTGCATTCACAAGGTTTAAATTTATTTCATTTGGAGAAATAGAGAAAAATTAAATGTTAATATTAACTTTATTTTTAATAAAATAATTATAAAGAGAGACTCTTTGATTTTACGAAATAATTACTCCTCAATAAAGTGAAAATTTACTTTTGAGCTGACAAGATATGAGAATAAAAAAAACATTATTGTAATGGTTTCAATCAAGAGATATTTAATTACAAACATTGCTTTTAAAACCTGTGATTTGCTATAACACCATAGGTGTTGCTTTAGGTACAATATCTTAAAGGATACATACAAAATATTAAAACCGAAAATGTGAATTTTCTACATGATCAAAACAACAAAACTTGTAAATAAAGAGAAATTAAAATAAATAATTGTTCTATTTAAAACTACCGTACTTTTCATACGTTGCTCAAAATTTCTAAGCATGTGCGCTCATTAAATTTTTTTATAACATTGAAATACACTATGAAATATTGGTTATGAAGTAATTTATGAAATTCTAGAGTTTACAAACTGTATACATAATCAACGATTTTAAAAAAGAAAAACAAAATTAACGGTAAAAAAAAATACAATGGAAAACTTCTACTTGACATTTGACCGAGCTTTTCGAAATTATAATATGCCAGTTGTCGTAGAACATGCTCATGTTTTTTTCACATTGAATATCACCAGGGAAAAGCATTCGTTTTAAACCGTCGGTATCAATTATAACCGCTTTTCCCCACGATCCCAGCGCATCGGATGAAATTTCGGCACGCAAGTATGAAGAGCTTACGGGGAAATAATTCACCACACAACTTTTCTCTCAATGCCTTAGAAATCATTGTAGAACTTAAGGTGTCGCACAAAATAATCCAGTCAGGGTTCATATGGCAAATTTAGGCTAGAGCACACCCTTTTATAACTTCGGACAAGACCGTTGGTCCCTAACACCTGCTAACGAACTCTATCTTCCGAACAACGTACGAAACCGTAAGTTTCTTATTCTTCAATGTTCTTATACATGTACCTTATTGTTCCATACAGTTCATATAGTGTTTTACAAGAATGTTTTAGATAATTGTTTGGGTAGGGAATAGTATCAGAACACCCGAACTCTACTTAACAAAAGAGTATAATTTCATGTCACTACAGTAAAGGAAAATTTTGCCTTGTATTACGGAGTATGAAACCGAATAATTTGAAATAGAGCATTTTTTTTTTCAATATAATTAATGCAATTATAGAATTTTAAGGAGTTTCTTTTCCCTACCTCCGTAAAGTTAAAAATGGCTTAGATTGGAGAACATTTAAAAAAAAATAATCGATCCTACAGTCTCCATTTTTTTGTGAAATTTTATTGCATTATTTTTATTATTTTGATGAGAGATTTTATCAAAAAGATTTATTCAAAAAATTTTGCAGCTTAAAATGTACATTAAGGTTCATCATTTTCAAACGTTTTACGTATTTCTTCCAAACATGATTTTTTAAAAATAATTAATCAAAATCTTAAAAAATTTTCTCATTAAAATAACAACAATAAATTAAATGCGCACAAAATATGAGAATCTGTGCGACCCATAATTTTTGTTAAAAACGTTCCTTAAATTTGGTTATTTGTAACATTACGCAAGTGAAAAAATGCCACGAGAAGTGAGCCCTTTATTGGATACAATAAAAATAAGTTTGAAACTTATACGAAACACGATAACACACACGGATAGTTGAGTAATCGAAGTACTTTTTGAATTTTATTAATATATGTGATTCAAAAGTCTTTTGCTCGTTATATAATTTTATTATATTTAGAAGAAACAAAACTGGTTTTAATATTTTTCGATGTGTCTGCATGGAGAATATTGCCAAAATCAATGTTAAATTATAAATTAATTAAAAAAACAATTAGTTTCATTAAATGTAGATACGATAAATCAGGTTGAGGAAAGTAATGGTTTTATTGGCATGCTTAAAATTTAAAATGAATAATAGTGAAAATAAAGATTTTAAAACACATGTAATATTTTCTAACCCAAAAAACCCCCTCAAGTAACAGTGTAATTTGTAACTTATGATATAGAATCACAGTCCTAAAAGATTTAACAGTGGAAAATAAGACAGTTTTCAAAAGGAAAAAAAAATCGCCACTCTCTAAAATTCATGAATATTGATATTTTGTATACTAAACTTAAAATCGCGCCATTTAAAATTATCAGGACAAGAATATAGTGAAAATTGAACTTCAAACAATATGTCTGAATTGTGATTTATTAATTTCTTATTAAATGGATCTGAATTTGATTTTGGAAAATCTAACAATAAACAGATTAAAGCTTTATGAATTTCATCTTTTTAAAATCACTGAGACTCGTACATTTCCACAAATTGAGTTTTTCCCCTTGTGTTATAAACTATTGAAAATTTCTTATGAAATAAAAAAATGCTTTTACTTTTTTACAAATATGTGAGCCTCCATAAGTTAAGGTACAATTAGTGTTTTGACGCTTACCACACACACAACACTAAAAGTTTGAAAATAATGTTAAAAATGTTATTAACATAATTAACTTCTATAACACATTACAAAAATAATCCACTACAATTTTTACAGTTCATAAAGCACCGAATTGTTGAAAATGCGAATAGATTAATTCGTTATAGGTTTGGCCGTCAATCGTTTTCCCTTTTTCTAAGAGGTCATGAGCATGACGTCCATCGCTTCCCAAAGCATTTTCACTGTAACGTTTCCCGTCGATGAGACCATCATCCTCTTCTGAGGAGAAAATACGCATGAATTTCGGCAAGTAATTGTCCTTCAAGATCTCATCAAGGAGTAGAATCGTCACCGATTCCTCTCAATACAATTTCTAACGTTTTCTCTATTCATACAATCCAACCAAAAGTCATTATACCTTGGACAGTATGAAATGCAAAAAATCAGTTTGATATCAAAATGAGGTCAGTATTTCATAAAAGTAGAGGCTTTTCAAATATATTTTGACACTGCATTATTATTTTTAGTATTTTGTTGTGTATTATACAAAACGAAAAAATATTTTGCATTATATTTAAATGGCTGTATTGGAATTGGATTGTTTTCTTAAAAAATAAGTAATAGGTAGAATTTCATTGAAAGTTACGTTATAAAATTAATTGAATTAACACAGCCGTAAAATTCATTTGATAATAAGGAAGAATATTGATTTAAAAACATATGATTTAATACCATAACTGAAATAAATTTCGTATACATTTTACTAATGTACATTAATAACAAGCAAAATTGATTTACTACTTGATGTATTATTTATTTATGTTAAATATATATACTTTCATTTTATGAGGTATATCTACAAAATAACGGGATTGGGTGAAAGTAGGATGTCTTTTTGCAATTTATGGCTAACCTTGTAATGATAAGCTGTTTGCAGTTTTCTCTTGAATAACGTTTTGGACTTGCAATAAATGGAAAGCAATCAATCATTTTGAAAAAGTCTTCATAAACTGATTATGTAAGAAATTTGCACAAAAGTAGTTTGAATGATATATACTTCCGTAAATATTTTATTTGTAGAAAAGTATTTGGCGAGTATATAAATAATGTCTTTATAAATGATGAAAAAAAAATTTAATTCGGAGAGATTGAATCAATCTATGAAGTGATGACAATCGATACAAGTAAAAAATATATACAAGTATTTTAATAGAGCTGAAATGTATACACTCCCTTTTATTATATGTACGAAATCAAATGTTTAATTTAAGGAGTATCATTAATATAATTACCTATTGGCGATATAAATTTCTAGACCTTATTTTTTATGAAGTTCTTTATTTGTACAAAGTTGACCTTCAAATATACTGGAAAGCTCCCGATTTTTTTCCGATTCAAACTTTTTGGCTCCCTTTGTATTTTTAAGACAGCTGACTTAATATCTTACGCATAATGCAAAAATATTTTAAATTGGCAAATTATGAATATTCTCTGATCGTTACCTGCTATGGAATATAACTTTCCGCGAGTATTTTGAAAATTTTCAGGCTTTTTTCTTGTGAACGACATACGTATGATGTCGTATTCTCATGACAGATGCATTCCCTTGTTTTAAATTAAGCCAATGAAGTGCACATTGATTTTAGTTTTTGTTTTTTTCCAAAGTTTTTTTCCCAAAATAATGTGTATTTGTGGACAATTTTTACGTACATAAGTAAAAAATGCTCTTCATTTAATACTATCTGCATTATATAAGAAATAAAAGCAAAAATTTAATTTTTTTGCTTTAAAGAAATTTTTTGAAATCTTAATCCTAACACATCATTATCTAATTATTAAATTTGAAATTGCATCTGGAATTCTCGAGTTCACCAACAATTAAGAGACTGGTGTTAGCTTTGAATTCAGTTAGAAAAGCATGATGGCGTTTATCATGTGACCGTCATGCATTCAGTTCATTGGTTGAATGAGGAATAATAAGTGTAACATAGACAGTCTATCCTATCAAAAACTAACGTATTAAAGGCTATTTACAATACATGAACACAAATATGCTGACTGACCCTGATATGCTGACTAAATGGATGACTAAAAGCCTGATATACTTCTAAGATATCCTATCATAAATACTGGAATTTTTGGATTTTTTTTTTTTTGTTTTTTTTTTATATTTCTTGGTTTTAGATTGATTTATTTACATTATTCAAAGAAATGGAATAGGCAAATTCGTTAATTGACTTTGATTCGTTATTTCTAAACCTAGCTTCGAAATTTAGAAATATCCGACTGAAATCTAAAGTTAATCTTACTCAGATTTCCTTTATTTGTTTCCATTTGATTCAATGAAATGATATCAATGTTTTTAATACATGCATTTGATAGACAAAATGCACGAATAACATCCTGAAGTTTTGAGGACAGTAAACTGTTGAAATTCTAATGATCCTATTTCCCAACATAGAAACATGTTTTTTTTCTCCGAAACTTAGTTTATTTAGCCTTTATTACACATTGCAAACATTGCTCAATAAAAATCATTTCATCGTAAGATAATCTTGTCATTTGTTACCTCCATTCTCAGTTTGTTTGTGGTTGCGATAGCCAATGGTCATGGTTGCGGAATCGAAGCCGGAGTTGTTTTCGTCGAATCGTGCGTTCGAGCCCAGATGACTCTGAAGACCCACCGTATAGCGGGGCTGATGCACGT
The DNA here is from genome assembly GCA_019974015.1 of Nephila pilipes. Lineage (NCBI taxonomy): Eukaryota > Metazoa > Arthropoda > Arachnida > Araneae > Nephilidae > Nephila > Nephila pilipes. The sequence goes on from BMAW01015531.1 coordinate 9,450, forward strand.
TAAATCTGGACAAGCTCCCAAGTCCTCCCTTTTGTATAGTGTGAAAGTTCAGAGAGAAATGTTTCAGCTCAAGTATCGTTCTCATCATTTAACTCAGGTTCCAAATTACGAATTCTGCCATTAGTAGCCCTGGTGTTGCTTCTGTATGCGACGTCAATCAGCAATCAATCAATCAAACAACGTTTTGTGAATTTGATATATTATTAACGTCTCACTTAAAATCAATAGTTGTCTCCGAAACTATTAATTTTGAACATCAGCAAAGGACATGGAAGACACCTGAGTTTTAAGTTTCTTCTCGAAACTGTTTAAAGACGTCAACGGAAGGATTTGAGTCCTCGACAGGTAAAACTTGCATCATCCACACTACTTGTCATTTGTTGCCACAGGATTCGATCCCACGACTCGATAGGAACAATACCGGGCGCGAATTCACGTCCCTGACCACAAGGTTACCGCAGCCCAGCTTCTCAGTACCTCCTCATAAATAATTTTGCATCCCTAAAGGAACAATTTAAGATGCAATTGTAGAGAATTTGTCGAGAACTCAGAGAGAATTTTTTTTAAACGAGTATAGTTTAGTTTAGTTTATATTAACGTCGCACTAGAAGCAACACGAGGGCTATTGGCAACGGACCTCGTAATTTTGAACCACGGTGAAGTGACGATTTTTTTTTTTTAAACGAGAGTGACTGCTCTGCATTCAAGATCAATCGATTTCAAAACCTAGGAGAAAAGAGAGCGCTCGCTGTTTCAGTCTATTGAAAACTTTTGTTGTAGAGCTGTGTTGAAGACGAATCCCGAGATGAGGATCATAATCTGGTTCCTTCTAAAGATGTGAAATGCGGCGATACAATATGTTAACAAAATAAAAACTATTGACCGGTATGATGTCACGATCCTTATTAATGTGTACAAGCAGTGTCGTGAGTGTAAAACGTGCAGAAAAAACTCAAAACGATTGTTTCGCTCCAGAAGTTTATGGCCTCTTTCTTTTGCTTTCGTTAAGATATTATCCTCGTTGAACTTTATCCTAAGGGGCTATGACGTAATAAATATACCAAAAGCTTGCAATGTAACGTTCTTCAAGGGAAAATGTTTTTTGAAAATTTCAAAAATCATTGCATTCTGAGAAATATATTGCGTATTACATGTGGATTATAGTAATATATTTCCCCTCTTAATACCCTTATAGTTAATGACTAACACTTCATATAAATCCACGATATAATTTTCTTAAGTACAGTACAACCTCTTTTATAATGGTACTTCACCTTTCCGGTTCTGCGAGCAATCCGGCGTTTTTCACAACCTGACAAGTCATAAAAATTACGAGGATTGTTCCGAAATTAAGTTTCGTCTTTTTTTTTTTTTTTTTGGAAGGAGCAGGTGGTACACCAGACAGGTTCAATGACAGAAAGAGCATCGACGGTTGAGGATTGACGCATGCGCAAAGCGACCAAGAAAACAGAGTAGTTGCAGACATGCAATCCCCAAGTTGTTCGAGAATAAATCGCAGATAGGCGTGTTTCTGACAATGGATGTACATGCTGTTATTCGGTATGGATGGGCACGTGGGCCTTGTGTGTCCTTCATTCATTCAGACCGTCTATGGTGAACAGGCCATATCTCGTCAAATGATTGGACGCTGATGTCGCATGCTCAGCGAAGGGAGACAAAGTGTGGAGGATTAAGGTCGAAGTGGACATCCCTCCACATTTACGAATGAAAACGCTGCTAGAATGCAGGACAAGGTGTTAGTGAACCGGCGCATAACGGTGTCAGACGTGGTGTCTACACTGCTTTTTCTTCGTGTTTAGGCCTATCGAAAGCAATACTGAAGTGGAGCAGGCTGTGAGACAGTTTCTTAAATCGCAGAACACCAAGTTTTACTAGTGTGGTTTTTATAAGCTGCTTTGTAGGCTATAACATGTCATAGCCTACATGCTTTCGGAACATCCCCTGTGTTTTATGTTAGCAACTTCAATGGAATATTCTATGCAAAATAGTACATGTTTTGTATTAGTTTTATCTACTTTTCTGTGTATGGCACTTCCTGTGTATATATTTATATATACACAGGAAGTTCTGTATTATATTTTTTTCTGTATTCTGTTCTGTATTATATTTATATCAAATGCATCCATTTTCTATTTAAATGTGTTATTCTTAGTGATTTTCCGGTAATCCGTCTGTTTCTGACACGAGATCTACCCGATTACCGAAAGTTTACTGTATTTCGAAATTGAAAGAGCTATTCTATGTCTAGAAATTCTAATGTGGCTTTGGTTATAAACTGAACATTGATGCGTTACAAAGCTCTCAGACGTTGTTTTATAAATAAACTGTATTTCTTGTTTAATATTTTACAGTAAAAATTACACAGTCAAACACATTTTGCAGACAAACTTTTTGTTTAAGAAACCATTGTAAATTGATTTATTTGTTCTAGTACCCTATGTTTTAATTAGTATTTGTTCCAATTATGTTAAACCTAAAAAAAGTTCCAAAGTTTTTTAAAAAAGTTGAATAGATAATCTCGTATCATAATTCATTAATTCATAGTTATAATTTATCATACTTTATATAGATGCTATACCGAGAAGTCTATGTAAAAATGTTTTTTAAGTAATTCTACCATCGTTGCAGTAGTTGATAAATAATTATAATACTTGATAAATAATAATGAAAAAACATGTTTGAAAAAATTATTTATAATGACTTTTATTGTTGCTCTTACACATTCTCAAATACGAATAATTCGTTGAAATCTCATTTCGAAATTGATTTTGTGGCTACAGTAGTCTAGTGGTCATGGTCGAGGACTCGCGGCAGACGTTGTTTGCGGTGAATCGCGGGTTCGATCCGTGATGCCACTAATGATCCGCTGTGTAACCGGAGTTGATGCACTTTAAATCTGTAAAGGCTCCAAATCTATCCCTAAGTGTGGTGTGGATGTTTGGATATGGAGGTTTCAATTCGATGTCGTCCTCATCTACCTAGGCCGTTTCAAAAGTTCCATATCCGATGGCAATAACCCTCGAGTTGCTTCCCAGTGCGACAATAATAAGCAATCACACCCATTCTCTCAAAATTTACTGTACATAATAAGAAATTAAAATAAAGGATATCATACAAGTTTCTCTGTATACACCACATCCCCTACCAGGTGTTGTTATTGCTCATGTCAGTTAACTTTTGGCTCACTTTTTCGGATTGACGCGGCATTATTAAACCAAAATTGAAGAAAATTATTGGCCTAACTCAACAATTAAATTTCAGAAAACGCCCTCATATTTTTCTAAAAATGAAGCAATGCCAGATAAAACGGGATTGTTCAAGAAAAATATTGACTTCCTTCATACGTTAAGTGGTTGATAATTCCATATACAGTCGGCCGCATTAACTCGTGGTAGCTCAGATTCTATAGTTACTATAGTGCGAATGGAGAGAACCGCAAGTTAGTGGGTTATGAATAGATCGAGAGAGAGATAATATAAATTCCAACATCCGCATGAATTTTTAGCGTTATTTTTACACTCTAGCAACATAATTTTAAATTATTACGGCAATCACTTATATAAGAAAAGAACCTTATATCTCTTCAGATGTAACGAACGAAAGTGGTTGAACTTAGAGCTAATCTCAGTGACTGCGAGATCTTTTATATAAATATTTATATATATATATATATATAATTTCTTACAGAAAAAATCTGGAACATCTCATTTACAGAGAAATAGTGATTCATATTTAATGCAAGCTGTGGTGCAGCGACTTGGAGAAGGGGGTGGAAATTAACCCCTATGTAAGGATCGCTATGTACGGACATTTTAAAAAAGAAACTTTTTATCCTGCATATGTTATACCTTTTCACAATAAATTATTTACGAGATCCCGTTCTCTCCGTAAATATTTTCACTTTGAAAATAAACAACGGAATTTGAAATCAATTTTTAGATACGAGTAGGAGAACACCTCTCCTCTGCTTTGAAAACTTTTTTGTGAGTCATGCGCCTGAGTCTAAACTTACAAATCTAAAAGGGATCAGCAACGAATAATAAAGTGGTCGACTCTCTTAATTCCAAACTTTCAATGGATGCATCTGAAAGTAAACCTTTTGTCTCAGATAATGCGGATTTCCGCCCCCTTTCTTCTGAGATGAAAGTCACCGTCTGCACATTACGATAAGGGGAATTGTGATCCTTCGTCGCTTCCTCTCTAGCCTCAGATATTTAATGCGTGAACTTTCCTAGCATTTTTTTTTTTTTTTTTGTACTTCTCGTTATTTTGCTTCCTCTTTTAATGGACTTGAATAGCGATCCAATTTTACGACCGTCGTTTCATTTCGCAACTTTTTGTCTGAGACGCTTCGGACTATTTTGAAAGTTCCTTCTGCTGGCTCAGATTTTTGCTCTCTTTTTTCTGCATTTCCTTTATTGCTGTGTTTCTTCGAAGGTTAGCAACGGGTTACATTCCCTGTCAACTCCTTTTTGAATGCAGAAAAGGGATTTGTCTATTTTGATTGCTCTTTAAGATTTTCCATCCAACATATAGATTTTCCATCCTTTTAGATGAGCATTCACTAATTGACTTATTTTGTCCTCCTGTTTCTAATTTCTCCCATTCAGATACAAGTTTGCTATTGCAAATTAAAACTTCAGGGCATACTTAACTCATAAATTACTGCGTTTCATGAAAAAGTAACACCACGACACACACCCTTGAAATCTTTAATATTAAGTTCACAGGTTATTTTGATTACATATGTACATATCATTTTTGTTGAAATGGTAATTATATTTTGACGAATGTTTTTGCACCCCAGTTCAAAACTTCGGTTTCGAGTTATGGCGACTTTCCAATTTTTTCACGTTCTTTTCATAATGTAAATGGTCGCAATCTTCTTTTTAACAAGCGAGTTCTAATGAGTTTTTACCTTCTCAATATACGACGCACGCCATTTAAGATAATTTTTTAAGGTGAAAAAGAGTGCATTTCATACACCGGAACGTACAGTAATCATTTTCCATATTATTTGACGCGAGAACACGAGGGGATAACGTGAAATTTCAATAATTAATAAGAAATACCTAATGATAAATGCCCTAATTCGGAAAAAAAAAAAACATTCAACGTATTATTTTATTCTCATGTAAAGGATGCTGTAAATCATAGTTATTCATGTTGATTCGTTTGGTTTCAAGAAGCCGTAGATTGAAGTTACCTTCCGTTTGAAGAATACGAAAGCTAACTCTGCTGAGTTCTATAATACCGGTCTTCGAAAGGTCCAGGAACTCTTGGAGAAATGTAAAACTCTGCATGATGAATAAATAAAGAAGTCTCAAGAAGCATAATAAATAAGAAGATTAAGTTTCTGTAGGGATTATTTTTACTAATTATTAAAACTTTACGATAACGCAAATAACTTCAATCTACGGCTACCTGAAACCAAACAAATCACTATTGACAGCTACATTTTCAACGTTATGTACAAAAGGATCAATTAATTTGTAGAATAAATTTCCTCGAGAAATTTCGGTTACTTCTTAGTAATAATTAAAACTTTACGATAAGCCCCCACATTAATTACAATATTTTACATTAAGAAGTTATCTTACATGTGCCTTAAAATACTTGCAAAATAAAATACGAACTAAGGAAAGCTGTGCAAAATAATCCCCGAATTCTAGGCACACTTTAACTTTCCCATTGCATTGCTAAATTTAAGAGTACACAATGCAATATTTCAGTTTATACCTGGATAATTACAAGCCATAACTATTATTCACTCTATTTTCGCAAGACCTTTCGCTGATAACTCATAAAATTCTACCCTATGAGCTTTGCATTCACACCTGTATTTACTTAAATGAAATCATAACTGCCGGTGACGACAGAAAAATTCGAAATCTGTCACGATGGTACATTGTTTTCTAGAAGATAGGAGCTAGACAAATAGGAAAACTAGAGATTAGCGTATCTTATCCCCAAGAAATAGTCAAATTCACAAAACAAAACGAATTCGGTTCGCATTCTGAGCAAGATGAACGTGCAGTCGGTTGCTCTGGTGACTCTACTTTGGATTGCAGCAGGTACTGTTGAATTTTAGTTTTTAGGGCAAATCCTTTTAAGTTTTTTTTTCAATTATGCGATGACTTTAAGTTAAATAAATTTAAGAAAAGTTCTATGCAAAGTTTGCAAAGAACAGATTTAGCCACCGAAGAGTTTTATAATTATTATTAAATTACTTAATTAAATATAAGAATTAAAAAAAAAGTAAACGATGAAATATTGAGAAATGGATAATAGTAAACTTTCTCTTTATTAAAACTAAAAGAAACGATTAATTATTATATGTGTTTCAGCTTTAAAGATCAGGCTACTTGTATCATAAAAATTTGAATTATTATTAAAATAAAGTTAAATCAATATTGGATTAAGTAAGTCACGATACTCTGAAAATATTGTAATATAAATTAATTGTTTTTACTCATAATTGCATTCACTAATTACTAGTTATTGCTAAAACCTATAAAGAATTGCTGGAAAATGGTGAAACAACACATAAATTAAGTAATCTTTTCTGATTCGTATGTTTAATTCATTGATTTCAAGTTCAATGTATTGACTTTTTAAATTTTTTTTCTTGTATTTTATGCTTAGATTTACACTTAAAAACAATTATTGGAAAAATAAGCGTATACTGAAAAAGACATTCAGTAAACGCTTATTTTCCAAATAATTGTTTTTACTGTTATATTATGTGTGTGTGTGTATACCTATACCCAAAAAGATACTCTTCGAGATGACAATGAACTGGCTGACATCTATTCTAGATCGCTATTTGATTACATTTTTTAACAAAATATATGCTTAAAGACTTTTACATAAATTACTTAAGGAAATATGTATCTGTTTCATTAAGAAGTTTTATCATTCCTTTGCACTTTATACTAAAAATATAAAAATGTTGATTTTGTACTCATTTATTCACATTTTCATATAAGAGTTATACGCGTAAATTACATAATTCAACTCATATAATTTTCACATAAAATTACAATTGAATTATGATTCAGAACTGAAGCCTATTTATAACATTAGCTCTCCTTTAAATAAGGACTTAATGTAATTAAAACGATTTTTGTTGTTATCATGTTTGGCTTTGCATGAAAGTGGAAAGATACACAGAATATTTCCTAGGCTCCATAATATTCCATATCTTAATTTGGTTTATTTTGTAGTATTTTTAGGCTGGTGATGTCATTCCACTTTATTTTAATTCTATAAAATTTGTATGCAAATGATCAGTGATGCTTCTTCTCATTCATTGTTTATCGTTGCTTTCATATTTTATAAGTTTTTGTAACATTTTTTGACAATAGTGAATGGTAATTAAAGTTCTGATCTCGTCCCCCCCCCCTTAATTTAAAAAAGAAGAGTCAGTTTTTCTGTGATGGCGGTGACATTATGTGCATACATTTGTTAAGTTCATTGCGTTTCAATATAGCTAAGAATTTGGAAGAAATTCCCAGTTGTATAAATAGTCTATCCTTAAAAAAATTATGGCACCCAACAGTGATACTTTCTTTAGCAAATAAACAGCAAATAGAATAACATCGTCTCAGAGACATCTCTTCTGGCCTAGAATCTGAAAAATTTCCTACAAGATGTGTTCTTAGCCTCCATCTTACAACAACCAATGGGAAACCAGTTCCTATTTTCATCACCCAATGGGAAACCACTCTCGCACCCTCAAACTACAGAGAGTTTTATTTTCATCCTTTACCATGTGTCAAACAGCTGAGCTCTGTTACGAGCTCGATGGCGCAGCCTAGACGCTCAAAGAAAGCATAAATTGTGAGAAAATTCTTTCGGGTATTATTCTACCTAAAGAGGCTTTAAAATGACCTACAAATTCCCTAAAACTTAATCCAATTCCTCAGTTACTTATACTTCTACATTAAAAATTATAACTTCGTCAATACAGCATCTGACCAAAAGTTTCTTGAAATATTTCTAAAATTTGAGAATCCTTAAAAAGAAAACTGGATTTAATGCCAATTACGATGTTTAAAGACGTAAAAAATATATATATATATATATATATATATATATATATATATAAAGACTCTGGTAACCAAAAAAGAAAAGTCCTAAATCAAGAGAAATGAAACAATAAACATGCATATTTGTAATCCAGATGCTTTGATTGGTATTAAATATACAAAGGAACGTCTGTGATGCATCACACATAAAACGACATGTTATTAAAATCTGAATCTTAATACAAGTTCGGGATTTGAAAATTATCAAGTTGAAAAACAAGAATTTTCAATATGGTAATATTTGAATTAATACATTTAAATAATGACTATACAAACAATTCTAAGAATGCTGATTTTGGAGCCTGTGTTTTTAAGTTTTATTCTATTTGTTATTGAGTTTTACTCTATCTGGCATTTAAATAATCTTTTATTTCATAAACATATAAATTACGTCAATTTATTTCATTCCCTTTTTTTTTAATACTAGCTAGTTATTTTAAATCATTGCTTTTATCTTTATAAATGCATGTTCATTTATGCTGTTTTAGTTTAAAAACAATTATTTTTGATGTAATCTATAGGAACGCGTTTATAGGATTTTTAAAGATTTAAATACGGCGTGCTGAGAGAATTATATCACGCAAAAGTAATGCAGTTCATTACTATATGTTATATGTTCGTTTATTATGAATAGTTATATTATAACTATACCATGACATAATTAAAAGTTCTCATTTAATGATATTAATGATGTTTCCGTTGAATGATCATATTACTTAGCAATTAAGCTTTTTTTAAAAAAATTTCCTTTAAAACAGAAATTTCCTTTCAACTCTATAAATGGACCAATGTATTAACGTTACACTAATTAGGTATTCGAAAAGTGATTATAATTTCATCACATAAAAATGACCTTTATAAACACAAATAGTTTTAATTTTATTGTACGGATACTGCACTAGAAATTTTATCTTTTCAAAGAACAAATCAGAGATTTTACAAAAGAAATCAACTCTTTAACCAACAAATAAAACTCTTTTATGAACTTCTATTAAATATCGGTAAGAGATCAAATTCAGCATTTGTTTGATTTGAGACAAGGATGAATTCTTAATTATTAATTAGCTTTTCACAAGTTTCAATTTGTTTTACAAAGAATGAATTTGATTTGCAAAAAATCAAATTTATCCTTAATTTAGTTTGCACAAGTTGTTGGATTAATTTTTCAAAGATTTAAATTGAATTTGCCATGGAGAGGAATTTGATTTTACGAAAATATAAATTTGTGCCAAATCTATTTGAAGAAAATTGGAAATTAAATAATTTAAATGTATATCACATAAAAGATTATTATATCACAAAAAATACATATATTTAAGGAACACAATTTTAACATTTAATTTAATAAAATAGATTTTTATGGCAGAATCATCTGTATTTATTCTTTTGTTATAAACATTGGCAACGTTTATGTACAAAAAAATGTTTTGATTGTGAAAATAAAAATACATTAGAGAGGAATTCGAAGATATTTTTTTTTCTTGATAATAAATATTTCTGTGAAGCCAGAGTCTCGGAATTACGCTTACTTTACTCAAATCAATATTCATTAAGAATAATTCTACTTTTTTGAAAACTTGACAGGGAAAAAAAACTTAGCGTTTATTAAAATGAAATTTGCAAAGCCAATTTGAATTTTTGAATGTTTATGCCATTGGTTAGAATATTTTTGTATGAAATTTATTCTTGATCTTTTTCTTTGCAGGTGTGACTGCAAAAACAGATTTTAAAAATGAAACTATTGAATGCATCTTTAAGGAATACAACAGATGTTATCGCGATATCGCTTCCTTAGGGGCCAATTTTTCAGCTCGATATGACGAAACAGAATTACAAATAAACGCCACTTGCAAGTAAGTCAATGAATTCACATATAATTATCTTTTCTTAACAGTCTATAACTTCTTGTTCCATTTTTTAATGTTTTACATTTTGTAAAATTAGAGCTTCTAATGGTAAGACACAAAACACGAAATTTTTTTTTTGCATATAAACACACAATAAGGTGAACAATAGAGAAAACTATTGTTACAACAATTCAAAAAGGAAATATTTGGATTGTTGAAAAGTTTATTATGACATTCGAGGGCTTATATTTAATTTCTGACAAGTTTAAAAGATGACAATAAAATCAGTATTTTAAATTAATAGTTATAAAACTATTAAATTAGATCATTTTTACAAAAGAAAAGCGTTGCAATGAATTAAAATTAATTAATGTAAATGTTAAAAAAGCAAAACAATTCCAAATTTATCGATAAAAAAAAAATTATACGATTCCACAGTATCGCGGCGCTCTATTATACAGGGTGCTTCAAAAAAATGTATACACACTTTGAACTTCCATAGAAAATTTATTTACCGTTCTACAAAGTTAAATTTCAGGAAAATAGAAAGTTGAAAGTCCAATGTAATTGAAACATAAATAACAAATGTTAATACTGTTCAAATTGGTGACCTGCAGCATCAATACAATTCTGAGTACGAGTCACCACAGATTCTGTACATCGTATCAAAACGTCCAATGAGATTTCTCTACACACTGCTTGAATCTCATTCCAAAGAATGTCTTGGTTACGTGGTTTACGTTTGTACACCTCATCTTTTACTGTGCCCCACAAGAAGAAATCCAGTGGTGTAAGGTCTGGAGAGCGACCTGAATGACCTTTATGCACATCACACACTGTTCCATGAACTTCGAATTTGTCTCGTATGCGTGTAATTGTTAATCTTGAAGGTGGTTCTGTATCATACTCCCTTCTCCACTGTCTTTGAACTTCATTTACATTCTCAAACTTCCAGTACCACTTAATAACCTGCTTACGTTCTTCAAAACTCAAACGTACGTCCCCCATGTTGATATTACAAATTCCAACTGATAATATAACATAGAGGGACGATTATGCTGGCACCTGGCGAAGAAATATAACATTAGCCTTGTAGAGCGGGAAAACTACAATAGTTTAAAGTGTGTATACATTTTTTTGAAGCACCCTGTATATTTTTAGTTTATAGAGCCCACTTTAAGAAATATAAATTATGTTGAATGTTTTCTCGCGTTATTTGTAGAAAAAATTAGCTATTGCAAAAAAATAAATCAACTAATCAAAAGTTGTCGTTTACAGAAAAAAAAAATTACTGATGCTTATAACAGGATAAGAAAAACTAGGGCTTTCATTACAAAATTGAATTTAATATTTCGTTGTATATTTTTCATGTCATGTAACTTATGATATGTAAATCACACAGTATAACAAATGACTTAAAATTCAAGTACATTATGTTGAAATCAAGTAATTCCCTCTCTCTATACTCGCCGCATAATGGGGCTGACGTGCATTAAATCAGTTTGAGGTCAAAAGTATTCCCATTGGTGTGGAGAGAAGGGTGACGGGTCAGGTGCTGTTCTCGTTACTTGACCGGAGCTCAAAATTACAAGATCCGTAACCAATAATCCTGGTGTTGCTTCTCAGCTCGACGAAAAAAAGCAATAATAATCCCCTTCTCCAACTGACTATGTTTTAAAAAGATTCCGTTTATCATAGTTTCATTTAGCACTTTGTCGTTTAGAAACGCCTTCGAAACGCTAAACGAAGTATTACTGTATCTCATATAAAAGCATGTCTATAAATAAAGTAGCGCAATAAAAATTACATCTACCTATACACATTAACAGCTTATCTTTATAGTACGTAAATTGTCATGATAAATCTGCATGACTCGTAATTTGTTTCATGGAAATAAACGCAGATACTTTTTATCCCAAGGAAACTACCTGCTAGAAAAAAAAAAGTGTTTTCGGATTGTGTAAGAACAGTAGAATTACATTATTTAACAATTCAGCAAAACAATATTTAAAAACATTAAGCTATTTTAAATATTTAGGATTTTTTTCTAATTATAATTGAATTATTTGTGTTCTATAGGTAACGTATCAAGGACAGGTACCATGTCAGCTTTTCACTTGGTTCATATTAATTTTTTCTTTCATAATATCTAGAGAGAAAACGATTCTCAACAAAATTTCCTTCAGTTACTTGAGTTTGATAAATCGTTTGAAACTGGGCATGAAACTCGTATAAATATGAGTGTCCAGTTTCAGCAAATTTGGAGAAATTTCAGTTTCTGTGAATGAAAAGGTATCGCAAGTTTTGATCATTACCAAGAAATAAGTGAGATATCAACATAAAATTTATTTTGCATATTAATTGATCCTTGAGTATATAGGTTGTAAATTACAGCTATTAATGTTGATTTGTCTGGATATCTAGTAGCCGTAGATCAGGAGGGTATAGATAAAATGTTCATGGGGGTGGAGGGTGTTCTCTAAGTTCAGCTCATTTCTCAAAATTAATTTCAAATTACATTGCTTATTTTCAAAGTGAAAAAATGTTTATAAGGAGTACGAGATTTCGAACAGCTATTTTTCTGAAAAAAATCGATATAAAAAGTTTCAAATTTAAAATTTCAGTATACACAGTCCTTATGGAGTAGGGCGTTGCTGAAATACTGTTTTCATCACTTGACCGAGGCTCAAAATTATGATGTCTTTCGCCAATATCTCTCGCGTTTCTCTTCTAAGTTAGACATTTATAAACTATCAATGAAATCCGTATTGTGGGTTACTTCAATCTTTGATTTCCTGAAACCAAACATTAATAGCTGTAATTTGCTATATTTTGTGACCTCAGGGGCTCACGTTCTTCAGGTAGGTTTGGGCATTATAATCCCGAGGTACTCTAGTAGTATTTTTTCCCATGGGGCTTACTGTATTTGATAAACACGGGTGAAGCGCTCCCGGGATATCCCAGCGATCCTTCTCTATTTCCAAATATAATTCTTGTCAATCCTTTTCAGATTTCTCTCGTGTTTTTCAAACGTCAACATCATAGTTATACCTTGTTTGACGTAGTATTCGGACACGATTACTTGTTACATTATATACGTATGAATCTACTATTATGCAGAATAAATTTTATCTAGATATCTCAATTATTTCTTTATAATAATTAAAATTTTGCGGTATCTCTTCAAATAATATTATATTTGGGAGAGCACTGAAATAGAAACAAATATATTTTGAAGTTCGTATTCTAAAGTAGATTTGGAATAATACATTGAGGGTATAAAGAGTAATCTGGTATGGCGGGAAGAATGAGAAATCACTACATTAGAAACTGTGAGAATACTGCTTATTCCTGTTATTAAGCCATAAAATTATGCATATTTTCATCTTCACGAAATTCGTCTCTTGCTTTCGTTTGATTTTTTCCCCCTACAGAATTCTTTGTATTCTTTTCTTAAATTATTTTTTTCCTTACATTTCTTCTTTTTTCCCCCTTATTTATTCTTTTCTTATGGTATCGAACCACTATGTATATGTGACATAGCATTAATAAATAAATTTTATTCCAACTTTAATAGATAAATATGAGATTATTTATCGTCGTTTAGAAACTAAGTGCTTGTCGAAGTAAATAACACGTGCATATTGTTTTTCAAAGATAAAAATTCGGAGATAAAAAAAAAAGCTCTTATCAGAAAGAAATAAATAACCTAAGGATCCAGCGAAATCAAAATTTCATTTTCTTTCACGTTATTGCGTTTAAATCAAGCGTTTTCATCATTTTATTTTTCAATGATTCATTAATATGCTTTTTATTGCATTGGCTCTCTGTTAAGAACCAAAAGGGTATTCAAGTGATTTTTTTTCCAAGAACGCAAAAACAAAGAATTATGGTTCATAAGAATGCTTCAGCAACGAGAAACTTTTATTTAACTACGCACTTTTAAATCCATCCAAATCAAGTCTATCGTTAATAGCCATTACTTTTAACTGCAATCTTAGTTAAATACAAATTCACAGTACGGTGATAGAGCAGATAAGGAACCCTAATATAATAGAGCTAAATTTAACGTAATGTTTTGCCCATTTAAATGAGCGATTGTCAGAAGAATGAGATAAGATATTTTTGTAAGTAAAGATAATTTTATGCAACGGAATTTGACAGAAAGTTTCACTTACTTGTAATGGAATGGATTCCTGAAAGATAAGATAACCTAATTTTATTACAAAAAGAAATTTTTTGAGAAAAATTTTTATAACATTTTGCAGCCATTTAATGAGAAAATTTCTAAAATGTAAATAATTTTTATGACATAATAACGGATAATTTAACATTTGTTTTATCATCTTGTAAGGGAATATGAATTTCTGAAAGATAAGATCACATAATTTTATGAGAAAAAAATCATTTTTAGTGGAAGAATTTAACAGAATGTTGCAGCCCAGTATACGAGCAAATTCCTGAAATATAAAATAATTTTATAAGAAAAGATAATTGTATGTAAAATTATTTAACAAAATATCTCAACCAATTAAACTAGCGAATTTTATTATTATTATTTTCTGAAAGGCAGAGGATAGTGCAGTTAAATTCTTCCACCATTCCACACAACGATAAGTTTTAGTTTTTATTAATGTCGCACTAGAAGCAACATGAAGGCTATTGGTGACGGGCCTCGTAATTTTTAACCTCGGTCAAGTGACGAGAACCACATCCGAGCAGGCACCCCCTCTTCTAACTTCCACACCACACCAACCACTGCATCAGCGTATCAAATAATAAAGACAAAAACTTCCACACCACACCAACGGGTGGACTTGAGCTATGACAGATTAAGCGTGCATCAGCCCCGGCTACACGGCGGGTCTTTAGTGGCATCAAGACTCGGACCCGCAAACTGAACGAAAACCGCAGGCCAAGAATCCGATGTATTAACCACTATGCTACCGCTGCCACATACAGCGATAAAGTGAAAGGCATGAAAGCGACTATCTGTAATTACTGGCAAAATTAAAGGAATCTTGAATCTCATAATAAACTCAATCATGTAAAACCCGCTTATTTCTTAGGAATCCATTTTCATATCAAAGACAGGACGTTATTTTAACACATCTATCATTTGGATACACGAGGCTTATGTATATATGTATAAAGTATTATTGGGAAAAAATATTCCTATACGTAACCATTTTATTTGTTTTTCTGTCTGAGAAACACATTTTGACAGACAGCTCTACTTTTAATTCTTTTCAATTTAAACATTTTAAATCATACATATGAATTTTAAGTAATGTGGTTGGGGAAAACCCACAACCAAAAACATTTCAATTTTTATGTGACATTAGCTTTACTCCATGCATGCAATTATGTTACAACACTTGCTTTTATTCTATATTTTATCCTAAGATTTACTTTTAAATTGTTCGGTCAGATAAAAAAAAAAATGACAAAACCATCACCTGTCAATGGTACAGTATATATCATGAGGATTCAGCACCAGAAAACCCATACACAAACCATTTCCTGAATACATATTTCATGGTCATTTCCGCTCTAAGAACAATATCGCTCGTTGTGACAGCAAAGAAAATTGCTTTTTCGGAGGAGATTAGATATTTAAATTAAAAGTGAGATCAAATTGGCTTCAACGTGAATTGTTTCCATGGTTATGAGAAAAGTAACATATTTAACAACCGACCTCGAAAATTTTAATTAAGTGAATCAAGCAAAATACTAATTGTATTTGAGGTAGTGTCTTGAGATGAGTCAATAAAAGTACAAAATATGTTAAAGGGATTGATGATTGAATTCTTTTTCAGATCGGAAATAACGGCAAGGCAATGCATTTCAAGTGTAGCTGTAAATTGTAATTCAGCATCTGGAAGAGCACCCGCCAACAGAATCATTGACCTCATTCACAGTCTGTGCAGTAAGAACAAAACAGAACACAAAAGTAAGCAGCATTTTTTTAAAAAACGTTTTTTTGGAAAATCATGAGATTTTTGAAGAAGTCACAGTACATCTAAATACAAAATACAGGAAAACGTTTTATTAACTTATTTTAAATGTATGATTTTTCAAAATATGTATATCATATTTCACAATTATAGTTCACATTATTTAGCGAATTAATTAATTTTTTTTTTATTGGCGAGTTGAGTTATTTCATTGACCTTGTGACGTTATGCTATCTTGATTTTCTCTTCACTAACTTCATGGACTTTATATCAATTTGAATTGCATAAAATGCAATTAGATAAAGTTGAAGAAGTGAAGTAAAGAGTGAAAATCACGAACAGCCGAAAATCGCAATCTATATATTTTAAGATACTTTTCTCAGCTTTTTTGTTTGTTTCTTATGATAATAATGTATTTGAAATGCTAAGGCCATTTTTATAATCAATATAAAGTTTTGAAATTTTTCCTGGATGTTTTACATAATGTAGTGAATAATTCTGTGTATGGAATACGGATTTAAATAAATAGTCCTTTTTTTTAAAAAAAAACAATCCACAAATTTAAGCATACATGTTTTTTGACTGTTTTTTGTCCTGTCTGATAGAAAAATTATAAAACTATAATTAACACTGCAGTACAATCAAACTTATGGACAGGGTTGTG
Source organism: Nephila pilipes (assembly GCA_019974015.1). Classification (NCBI taxonomy): domain Eukaryota; kingdom Metazoa; phylum Arthropoda; class Arachnida; order Araneae; family Nephilidae; genus Nephila; species Nephila pilipes. The sequence goes on from BMAW01015531.1 coordinate 26,029, forward strand.
AGAAACACGTCTTAGAAACTAAAAAAAATACTTAAAAATATTAAAATTTGTAAAAGAAATAGGAATTTTGAAATCATGAAATGTTTTGAAAAAATTAAAATTTTAAGTAATTGTTTGTTCGAAAATGATTTTTTTAAAATGCTTATTTTATGTGTGTACAAATAGGGTGAATCGAAACTTTTTATATAAATATCCAATTGTTTTTTAAAAAAATCGGTCTCGGAGTTTGGTATCCCCTTAAACAAAATATACGGTATGAAACAGCCGAGAAGAAATGATGTCTTAGATCGATAGCAGTGCCCCCACTTGAACCGAAACATCTGGTAGGCGGAAATGGCAGATTCCCTTTGTTTTGATTAAATCGCATTGTTAAATGCTTAACTGAAGTTACTATAAATGTATATTTGTGTAAATAAGAGTTTTAAAAAAGCAATTTAGAACCAATTATCGATGTGCTCACGAAATATACATAAAATTTAAATTTATTAAAACTATTATAAGTGCCACTTAACGATTTTAAACTAGAACCAACTTTTTCTTTTAAATAGCACCGATATCTAAAAAAATAATAAGTTTTGTGAGAAACGAAAACCTACATAACATTAAATGTCTGTTACTTTTTTAAAATTCTTTCAGATTTCCTGAATTCCACCAGCTGCTACAACAGAAATCAAAACAGGAGAGTGCATTGCATGAATAAACACAGTTACGGCACCAAGACTGATGCAAAATCGCTCTGTTGGTAAGAGATAGAGATTATTTTTCTTATGACCTTGGCCTCTATCAAGATAATCCTTTCAACTAATTCCTCGCGTTCCTTTGTAGCGTTTTAATTCAAATTCCAACAAAATGAAGCTTATTTCATGGAGATTATATTGAAATTTTGAAGAGTAATAAACAAATTTGAGATGAAATGCATATTTTTGCGGCCAAGAGCTGTGACGTTGGGCTATTCACGATTTTCTTTTCATTAATCAATGGGATTCTTTGTAACCTGAATTGCATACAATTACAACTCTTTGCCAACCAAAATAAAATACGATTAAGTTTATTAGCTGAAGATAAGAAGAGTAATGGGTTGAATTAAGGACAGAATAGAATTGAAAGGAAAGGAAAGGGTGATAGATGACAACGACAAACTGATAAATATTTGTAAATCGAATAACATATCGTAATTAATTCGTTTGAATGAAAGCAGTTTGAAGCGATTCCTAATCGGAATAATGGGAGTCAAGTCTATTATAATCGGAACGAGGGATTTGGTAAGCTAAGACTTTATTATTTGAACATAAACTAGGATAAACTGAATTAAGAGTGATACAGACAATAAATTTGCACATTCCTTGCTGATAGATAGTAAATTGAATTCATTCGGTAGATTTATGAACTTATTGACTATTTAATTAGATTTTAAGGTGGCTGGGGAGTTTAATAAGGAAAGACAGATGCTACAGAATTTGATATTGATTTTGGAAGTTAGTTAATGAAACTGAATTTGAGTCATCGAACCAGCAGAATCCTTTCCTTCATAATCCACGTTGGAAAGAATTCTGGATTCGAACCCTCAATTCCACTTATCTTACTCACTCGAACCCGAGTGAATGGGTAAGGGATAATTTAATTTAATGATCCGAGTGATAATTTGAATGCGTTTAGACCAAGTAAGTAGGAAGGGAGAGTACGGTTGAGATAGACATCAACTTTCAATATTCATAACTTGAATAAAAATAAATTGATTTGGTTCGCCTGTCTTTCACTTCATTTGATTGTGTAGTTTAGTGAATCATTACTGAAAGTGATGCAATTAATAACCATTGGATGTTTTATTCTACGCAATGAAATCTTGAATCGCACGTTATAATTTCAAACAACTTGGATTCAATACTAGTATATATACAATCTTCATAACATATTGCCTGGAAAATATTGATTTAATTTTTTTCATAATATTTTTAATAATAAAAATTAATTAATAGTTTAACAATTTTTCCTGCCATTTTTATTTCACAGATACTTTGTCCATTCGCGAGTGTTAGAATGTTACCAAGAGTACTAAATATTTCATCCGGGTAAGGCACCAAGAGTGTTAGATACAAAGTTTCATACTTTTGCTGCAAATCGCTTTTCAACATTCGGTTTCACATGTAACAAAATGGTGTGAAAAAGAGAGACAGTGTTTCATTTTTTTTCACTGTCGTAACCTAAATGATAATTTTTCATTAGCAAAAGGATAAAAAAATAAGATAATTGAAGAGCATTTTAACGAATTATGTCTTCCTTCCTTCCAGTACTTAACATTTTCTGAAGAAAACGCTGTAACCAAACGGGGAGATTCGAGAGTTCGCGGTTGACGTTGTTTCAATCTTGTCCTGGGTTCGAGCTTCGATGCCACTAAACGTTAAATCTGTCGGATCTGAAAATCTTCATAAGGCGTAGTGTGGAAGTTTGGAGGTAGGGTGACATTCTATGTGTCATCTTCATAAATTGATCGTGGTAATGAACCATTAACTAAGATAGAGAATTAATGAATTTTAGGTCTTTCTTTCTTGATCTGTTGAATTTAACCTTCCTTTTGAATACAAACGTTGCAAAAGCAATCCTTTCATTTTCATCAGCACACATATTTCGTTTATCAATTAATTAAACAAAAATAAATATTACCTAAACTTCAAATTAAAACGTTAGTTATTCGTGTTTATTTATTTTTATATTTCTATGCCATAAGATGTCTATTAGACACTTTTATACACATGTTATCAATTCCCAAAGATATTAAATCGTTCATTTTCTTATATGAGTTTTGCTTCGGCCACCTAAAATTACTTGAATTATAAAACTTAAAGATTGCAGAACATAAAAAAAAATTTATACAATAAATTATATTAATTTTTGAGTATTCTTGATTTCACAATTTCGCAAGCACAGCTTCAACAAAATTGTAAAAAAAAAATAATTAATTAATTTCACTTGTTTTCAGATAAAAACCAATTTAGTTAGTCTCTTTGATTAAAATTTTCAAAAATTTTCTCTTCGCGATTAAGCGCAAGATATAGTATTACCATATATAATATTACTATATAAACTGATAATTATTTTGTTTGCTTATCAACTGATTATTTTGTTGATATTATTATATCATCAAAACCAATTCATTGTGAAGGGAAGTGATTGTTTATTAACGTCGTACTGAGAAGCAACACGAGGGCTATGGGTAATAGACCTCGTAATTTTGAACCTCGGTAAAGTGACGAGGACGTTTCCTGAGCAGGCACCTCCGTCTCTAAATTTGCACATCCCGCTAACGGGAAGACTTAGAGCCTCGACAGATTTAACGTGCATCAGCCCCGGCTACACGGAAGGCCCTTTGTGGCATCAGGGCTCGATCCCACGACTCGACGAAAACAACGCCGACCGTGAGTCCGCGACATGACCACTAGGCTATTGCGGCTTAAAATTTATAAGACAATTAGGAATTTCAAAATATTGAAATATTTTGAGAAATAAATAAAATTTTAAATAATTCTTTGTATTAAAATGATTTTTTCTTTTGAAATACGTATTTTATAAGAGTTCAAATCCGGGGAATAAAAAAATTTTCTTATAACTATCTAATTTAAGAAAAGATGTGATGAAATTGGTCGTCCCCATCTTAGATATGAGCATATTTTCTTTCATGAGTAAATCCCGGACGAGTGAAAAATGCCGTTGCAAGTTGCTGTTCTCAAAGCTACTTTATTTATCAAAGTATAATTCAAGAAACTTGTCAATAATTTTTTTTTCTTATTTGAAATCAATGCTAAATATACTTATACAATTTTTTTTCTTCTGAAGATTGTGAGATATTAAGTAAGTAACTTATTTTCAAGAGTTCGTTCCTGTTCTTTTCAAGATTAAATAAAAACTATGAAGAAATATATGTTTTCTTAAATACATATTCTCTTATCTAAGATTAGTAGATGTCCGTTTTCAGGAGAAAAGAGTTATTAAAATAAGAGAGTCTCATTAAATATATTCTGTCATTTTGGACTATTTTTAGAAGCATGTTGGTTTCAGGTTTTAGTTCCCAGCGACGAAATGTTTGCTGTACAGCACCCTGAAGTTCTTAAGTTAAAATGTTCTACTTAACTCTTTTTAAGCAGCGATATGGCTCACTTTTAGAGCATCTAAATATAGGACCTCTTTTCTTATTTTGTTCAGTGCTTAGCTATCTAGCTTGTTCTTACAGTGTTGTGTAAGAAGCAGACTGTATTTATAATAGCTCTGAAAATATTGCTTAAATCTTTATTTGTTGGAAATCTGTATATTTCGTTAGATTATCACGAGACGATGAATTTTAAAAGATGACTTCATTGTACAGAGCAAGCATCTTGAAAAATATATCTAGTTTTCATTTTACCACTAAAGCTTTCTAATTTATTTGTTACAGAAAATTATTTCATCAAAAATTACTTGAATAAAAACTTCCAGTGATTATATACAAATCGACTTATTCTATTATAATTAACCGTTGGTTGTTTGGTAACAGAAACATAAAAAGCGTAGGGTAAATCTGGGGACATTGAATAATAATACATTTTGTGACGTATTTCCTTCATTACTTAATTATACAGCTATTTTGAAGGTAAATTAAACAGTCAATGCTTCATACAAAACTTCAAAATACAAAACTTCATTTAAAGGTTCGAAAGAGTATTACAAAACAATTTATTAACTACCAAAAAATATTCAAAGTCACTCTCTTTCGAATTCCTCTTAACACAGTTAATAGTAGTTTATATCCTTATAATATTCTTAGCTTACCAAACCACTCTTTCTGATTCACACAATCAATCCAATTTACAAATATCTATCGGTTTGTCGTTATACTCTATCTCCCTTTCCTTTTCGCTTATATATCACTATTCCTAATTCATTTTACTACATTCTTCATTTTCAACTAATTTACCTAATTGCATTTCATTTCGGTTGGGGAGGAATTAAATTTAACGCAATTCAAGCTATCAGAAGTTCCCAGGTTTAGTGAAGAGAAAATCGCAAATAGTCCAACGTCACAATTTTACAACGTTTGTTTCGTGGAATTAATTCGATAGTTGAATCACTTAAATGTCAAAAAGTTTCGAGAAATTAAATATGTTCCAACATTAATAATCTCTTAGCATTTTATTTGTCAAGATGGAATCTAAAGTTATTTTTATCGATGTTTCGATTGATCAGAATCAAAAGTTATTTTTCAATAAAAATCTGCAAGTTGAATAATTACTCCATGACACAAAATGCAATAAAGCAAACTTTTTGTGAGATAAGATAGAGCTTTATTTCACTCTAGCTTTAATTTTTTAGAAATTCATGGTCCTAGCCCGCAATATTAACATTACTTTGCGTGCACATATTTTTACTTTCCACTTCTAGCTTCGGTATTGGAGTGATAGCCCACAATATTACGTATGTATCTTTAATTGCTCAGTAAAGCCACTTATCGCGGCAAATGAACAGAAAAATTATATTTGTATTTCTCTAGCTGAAACAAGGAAGGCCTTCAATGCTTGAAAATGACTTGGGGTGTACTTGCCCGCATAATTACACAGAATTCCAAAATCACGAAATATAGAATAAAAATTTATAAGTCAAATAATTGCTCGATGACCCAAAACATAATAACTAAATTTCAGTGAAAGCATTTAGTTTTATTTCTTTTTTATTTAAGCTTTTGTAAGAATTTGGGTCGGTTCACAACATAAGCATTATTTTGACTGCAATTTTCACCTTTTCAAACAGAAAAATAATATGCACATTTATTTCACACCTCTAGCTCTAACAAGAAAACTCTTCAGTGCTTGAAAGATGATTTGAGAAACTCCTGCTCGCATAATTACACAGAATTCCAAAATCACATCATGGAAACGTATAGAAGTCCTCATTCTACAATATGTGGTCCTTACTACCAATATTGTAACAATGCTTTAAGTATAAGTGGTTCAAGCACCTTTATGATGATACCATTGTTTTTCATATTACTAAAAAGAATATTGATTACTCAGTAATTCAAGTTTTGTTACTTAACATTCAGTTATATTGTTCTTTTAAAACAGAAACTGGATGTTCTAGAAAATGAATGTTGCGATTTTTAAGAACTGTACAAAACTGTCATATATATTTTTGTGTGTTTTTCACCGCCGAACTTTAGAAGAATTCTCCCAACAATGAATGTGTATTTTGTCAATAAAAATATGTGATATTTCTTTGGTTCAAAATTATTTTTTTTTTTGCGATGTGCCCAATCTTGTTATGAAATATATAGTTTTTGGTGTAATAAAATTTGTGTATTTAAAACTTGATAAATAATTTCTCAATTGTTTCGAAATTCTATATAATCTTACATGGGTAATGTGACATTTCTCCAATGAAAGCAAACACTGATTTTTACTTAAGTACGAACAAAGTTTTAATTTCAAAACCCCTTTTCAAATATTTAAGAAGTCGGACTGATGCAAAATAACTTTATGGAACTATTTAAGAACTTTGCAGAACAATATCTTCATTTTAAATACATTTACAATGACGGTTTTATATGGATGCCCCATTTTCAAAAGATCACTCACTTCATTCTTTTCAACTCCATCCATTATCTTTTTTTTAGCACTCTAATTTCTTCCATTTATAAGGCGTCAGATAGCTTGTCTAGTCCATATGATAATAATTTTATTTTATTTACGTATGCCATGAGTACTTCGCAATTTCTCAGTCACCCAAACAATTCATATAATCAATTGCTCAGTCAACACTAAAAACAGTTCAGAACTTAAATCCGAAAACAGCCAGTTGGATTTTTGTTGCATGCCTTTCCTTGTAGGTACCAAGGGCGACGAGATAGTTGATATATATATTACAGCTAAATCTGTATCCGGTGTATTTTCTCCCACCATTCCATACTTCGATATTTTAAAATGCATTAAATCTGTTATTCATGTCAAATGGTAAGATCAATGGTACCTAGAAATAGATAATAAATTACATCATGTGAAACCTATCTCTCATTGGCATTCACTATCATTACGAAGATAATAAGTTATCTTAATACGTTTGCGAATCAGGCGCACAAGATTGACTCATAAATGGTTACATTACTTCGTACATGTAAACATTGTGTTTTTGACTGTAAGTCACATTTTAACAGAATGCTCTGCTTTTAACTCTGTTCATTTTAAACATTTTAAATCTAACACACTTTTTTAATTGATTGGTTGGAGAAAATCCCAACCAAATATTTTTAATTTCTTAATCGACGTTGATTTTACTTAATTTTATTAATCAACATTTTATTCTCTATCCTAAATTTGAATTTTAAACTGTTTTAACTATTAAATGTAATTATTAAATCTTCGTCTTGAGTTTGGCGTAATTTGTCCCATGAGGGCTCTGTATGAGAAATCTTATTCAAACAACAATTTTACCTTTTTAAAAATAATTTTCTTTATTCAATTTTCGATTTAAATAAATATTTTACATTTTATGATATAATATTGATTTGTTGAATTTTTATTTCTGATTCACCTTATTCGGCACAACTATTAATTTATTATAACAACTACATTTGGCTCTATTAAACCCCATAGTTACACACAATCTAAATATTTTCGTATTTTAAAACTGTAAAAGGTAACGCACATGTCTACATTATGTATTAGGTAGTTAGACGGAAAACAGTACCTGAAATTCATGAAACAATAATTATATATCAAAATAAATTTAGAGCTTAGGTAGCCCTTTTTTCTTATATATCTGTATGATTATTTACAAATTTTTTTTAACTACTTAGTTTTGTAAAATTCATGACAAGTTACATATTATATTAGTAGTATGTTTTTAGATTTATTGATTATCTACTCCATAAATAGTTATAATAATTGTCATTTCTTCAAAATATTTATAGTTAAATTGTATTACTTGACAATTTTCTTGATAATTAAGCTACAGTGAACATGAAGCGAATAAAAAACAAATGAAAAAATACAATTCTATTTTTTTTGGAATGACAAAAAAGAAAAATAGAATTATGTGCAATATCTTGAATAAATTTACAATATTAAGAAAATATTTTTTAGTTTGAATAAACATATTTTCTCTCTCTCTCTTTTATGAAGAAACATTAAAAAAAATTCATTTGTATTCAATTTTTTAAAATGTCATTTTCAAGTTTTTTATATAATAAGCTCGCATACATTCATATTATCATAAATTTTGATTGATTATTTTATTCACTTAATTATGTCAGATTTTATATAATTTCAGATAAATTAACATTACATTTTAAAAATAAAGAAATCAAAGATTTCTTAGATTTATGAAAAGCTAACGAAACGGGATACATTTCTGAAATAATTTCTGAGAATCCGAATAAAAATATATTGCTCTATTTCCCTTTAAAGGTCGCTGAAATAATTATAGAATAAAAATAATGGACAGCATAAATGTTCTCTTTAAAAAGTGCTGAGAATAAAAAAAAATATACTAGACACGGAAACCACTATATGTGTAAATTTGCTTGTACATTAGCACGCGATCAACATCGGAATCAGAATTAATCGTTAACAGGAAAACATTTTCATTTATTCTCTGAAACATTCCTATAAAGATTATCTTTATTTCTACGCTAAAAAAAAAAGAAAAAGAAAAAAAAAAAAGAAACAAGGTATCAAGGGAAAAGCTTTTTATTTTTTTTACTTTTTCTGACTAAACTTGTATTTTTACTTAGAGTAGAAACATTAGCGAAAACCTGTCCTACTATTGGAAGCAAAGGAATAATAATAAAAAAAAAAAATACTCGCCAAGTTTATCTTACGACTCGCCAAACTGGATATTATGAAACTTTCGAAAACCAATCGGTGGAGTAAAAGTTGCATTTCTAAGCATGCGCGAGCCTAACTATAAATTATGAAAATCGTACATTGCTTTTTTTTTCTCGATAAATTCATTCTTTAATTTTCTTAATTAATTAGAAATAGATTTTAATAAATTCCGTGACTTATTAAAATTTCAATTGTTCCTTTCCAGTTAAATCTTTTCTTCAACCGAAAGAAAGAAAATCGGATCAATTTCGATATGAAAAAAAAGTACAATAAGGCCTTTGCTATGGAATGTGCTATTATCGCAAATTTTCGGATTGAATTTTTTTTGATAAATGGCTTAAAAAGTATTGAAAGAAACACAAAAATGGTCATATGGTTCCGAAAAAGGCAAATAAAAAGGCTTAAATTAAATCCCATATTTTATAGGTAAAGGAAGTTAAAGTTGTATTTATTCTTTGAAGAAGAAATAAAATAATCGCAAGCATTTCGTAACAATTATAAAATTCACAACATTAAATAAATAACATTTAACAATTTCATGATAAAAAAAATTCAAAAAATCTGTCAAAAATTATTTTGCGGAATTATTGTTCACGACAGGACAATGAACACTGATTCTGTATCTAACACAAAAACGTTTTTTGTTAATACATCAGATATATCATAACCCGCCATTTTTTAATGCTAAATATTTATCGTACATTATTTGTCTTACAAAAAAAAAAAATTCTGCTAGTATCAATTAATCTTCCTGACGCACGCGCAATGCTTGAAGCTTTTACTTCACCCATATTTCCGAAACCAGTGGACGATCTGGCGGAACTGACGTCACCGAAGCTTCTTACGCTGTCAAGGTGACGAGATATATTCTTCGTCATACCTCAGAAAACGCAGAGGTCTGAATGAGGTTGTATAGCTGATAATCGGTTGTAGCTAGAGCTTTTTTAGGAAGTGTTTTTTCACCTTGTGAACGTGGTAGTTTGTTTTGGATAGTTATTTCTTCCCTTCCGAATGGGCTGGCTGAAGGTGTTGGTCGTGTTATCAGGTGATATGTTTTCGCAGTTTTTTAAAATTGTTGTTTATATAGATGTTTACGTTATGTGGTTTTGCATTTTTATTCGATGGACACTGAGTACTATCTCGCGTACCTGTTTGTGAATTGCATTAGGGAAAAAATATGAGCTGTTTATTGACTAATATTTAAAGGAAATTTAAGTGTAAGGATAAATAACTATATCGCTATAGTTTTATTTGTACTTCCTTTTCTTTGCTACGAATTTAAACTATTTTGCGTTAATAGTACTAGAATGTTTCATATAAATTGGTAATAATTTATGACTAAAATTAATATTCGTTGAGGAGATGCAACTTTTTTTTGCATAGAATGTAAATTTTTGTTTTTATTTCTGTAGTTGTTTTATATTTTTTACGTCCCTCTAAATATATTGAAATATAAATATGTTGAAAATCTATAAAAATCAATCGTATGTTTACCCGAGTATGTATTTAGATACTTTTAAAAACAAGTAAACTCTGTTTTTCTCCCCCTTTTATAAGAAGTTAAATCCTGATGAAGAATCCTAATGATCTCCTATTTTAATTTAAAATGAATGCGGGGGTATGAGGGGGAGGGAAGCTATGTTGTTCATGTTTAAAACTATTTATACCTAATTTATTTATACCTATTTATCCTAAACCACATACATTTATACTGTGCTTGAAATGTATTAACAAGCAACTAGTATGATATTTCCATGCAATTCATTAAAATAATGTAGGTAGGAAAATGGCTCAATGAAAAGAATAGTTAATGACCCAACAACATATCGAATCGTATTCGGCGGAATTTTATTGCACCAAAATCTAGAATCTTAAAGGAATAGATGATTTGAAACTTTTTCTTGATTTTATTTCGAATGAGTTTCAACCCGAAAAATATACAAACCCACTTGTGAAAGTTAAAATGGTTAAGAAATTTAAATGAAAATTTAGTCTGAACGAAAACATGCTTGTGGGTAACAAATGACTCTTGTCGCTTGTAGATCGTATAATTTACCATTTCTTGTAAAAAAGGTCTCAAAATTTTGCCAACGTGGTTGGAATAAAATGCAAGCTCTCGTGTTTGTAAGTTCTGTATTTATAATGAGGAAATTTTATTTGCTTTATAAACTCTTATAAAAAATTTAGAATTTATAAGCGTAAATATCAGCGCAATAATTAATAAACGTAAATATTGATTGGATTAAGTTGCTTTGTAAATTTCTCCATGTGATTCAGTTCACCAGTTCGATTTCCTTCAATTGCATACGCTGGTTTTTTAATGTCATTTTCATGAGGAAGTCTAGTGCATTTTCATTCTTGGGTTAGAGAAGTTTAATTTCACAATACTGAAACCTCAAACGCGTGCAGAAACATGATTCTCAAAACTTCGGAGTAACTTCTCCCTTTTTATTCCATTAAATTGTTTTCGGGTTGTTAAATGTTGCAATTTTCGTGAATTATCTTCTACTAATTGGATTCTTATTCAACGACAGAAAGCGAGAAGAGGTCGGTTTTGTTCGGATAAAATCTGTTGTAATGCTTTAAAAAATAATACGGTATTACGCAATGAATGTTTTATGGCAAAGGGGGAGAGGTATATGTATTTTTTCTTTATTTGTAAAAATATGTGTATGACATTGGTGATAACATTTCGTTACTTAAATAAGTTTAAAATGGCCTTTAATATTGCGTCTCTCGTTTGTCAGTTTCTTTGAATGACATAATTCATATCTCAAGTCAGGGGTGAGGATTTTTTTTTTATGTCCGGGGGCCACATTGTGGAAGCGGCAACTCGCAGCGTGGCTGCATCTTTTAAAATCATTGCTTTCATTAGTTAACTTTACATTTCAGAAAAGGGAAAACTGTTCTGTCGTTAAAATCAATATAAATTAAATAAAATGGAAGTTTTATTCAATTTTTTTATGCTTCGTATCTTGTAAGGTGCCAGCCCATTTAATTTGAAAATAAGTTTAATGAGACAAATGTACCCTATCGCCCTTTTCTATGGTATTTTTTAATCAAGAGGGGGAATGCTTGTTGATTCTTATCATAGCCTGGAAGTTGATGTCTGTCAAAGAGCATCTATTTACTCTTGTTAACCTTCAAGCAGGAAAAATTTTGCTCACAAACGTATATAGACCCGAATACAAAAAATTTTTGCCAGCGGATAAACATTTGTAAAAGTTTACTATATTAGCATTAAACATTTCTTTCACAAAGGGATCTGATTACATGTGAATTTCGTGGCCTTGGTAGCTTAGTGGTCATGGATCCGTGACCAGCGGTTTTCGTTCAGTCGCGGATTCGAGCCTTGACCGCTAAAGACCCGTCGTGTAGTTGGGGCTGTTGCACGTTAAATCTGTCGGGGCAAAAAAATCTCCCGATGGCGTGGTGTGGAAGTTAGGAGAGGGAGTTTCGAGCTTGGGTGTCGTTCTCGTCTCTTGACCGAGGTTCAAAATTACAAGGTCCGTCGCTAATAACCCTCGTGTTGCTTTTAGTGCGACCTTAATAAAAAATACCAACTAAACTAAAACTACATGTTAATTTTAAGCCGTATGTCCTCGGGTATTTAGCCAATATCAGCAATGATGAGAAAAGTGAGCGAATTGAATTTAGGGTCAATTTTCGTAAAGTCCTGAAACTCTGAATGATCCCGTCCTCCAAACTCTGCATATGATTCATAATCTTTGCAGAAACTTTCATATATTTTGTTTTCCTAATAAAGGAAAATTATAATTGCCTTTTTCTGTTTGCCTCACAAATAAATCTAGTTTTGTTTGAATGACTTTACGTACGGGAAGCATCTCATTTCAAGGAGAACTTTTCTGAATGTCATGGCGAGTCACAAAAACTCTTGGCAGATTGCATGTGGCCCGCGAACTGCTATTTGCCCACACCTGTCTAGGTTTAATTTATTCTCTTCGTAATCCAGCACTTCATTTTCTGGCCCTGCCAATAATCCTGCGATTTTACATTGGAAATTATTACACTGAAAATTTTATGCCTTTAAAGAATTATTTAGGCTGTCATTACAAAACTGTATTTCCGTAGTTTGTTATTTCGCCATTATACACTTTATTTGTGTGTTGCATTATACAATAATCTGCTTTTGCTGTTCAAATGCATTTTAATTGATTTTCCAGTAATCCCTGGTGATCTAATACGATATCTGCCTGTTTATCGAGAGGGTTCTGTAATTCTGTTATATCGGAGAAAGGCGTGTTGTTCCAAATGAAATATTGTACATTAGCAGAGGACGAAACTAGTTATTTGTCCTTGATGGTTTGTTTATTGTTAATGTTTCACTAGAATGGATTGGTTTGCAGTCTGTTTGATACGAATTGGTTATAGTTTAAGTCCTTTATATATATTTATACATCGAATGTATTTCAAAACATTTGAATATTCGACTTGCTTAATTTAAGCCGAGTTTAACTTTAATTCGAAAGAAACCGATACCTAAAAATGTTTTTACATTCCATGTAACGGTAGAAATGGAACCACATAAAAAACGGATGTTAAAGGAAATTACGAATCACCTTCCTTGAATTTAAATAACCTAACCTTGAATATCCTATGTAAAATGAAACTAATGTGTCATTTGACATTACCTCGGTAGTTGTGAGGATGACTGGTACGGAAATTTAAATTTAAGCAGTTCTTCGCAAAATGAAACTAATGTGTAATCAGATAGTCATCCTTACAACTACCGAACAAATACGGAAATTCCTGATCCTGGTTGAGGAGGAAGCGCTTCTATTCACACAGATTGCAGCAATCCCATATTCGGTAGTAAAAAAAAAAATGAGAAAATCAGAAAACCATCGAGTGGGACAATGAAAACCAAATAAGGTTAAAACTGGAAGTTGAGATACATTAGCAAAATCTTGAACTTCTGACGAACGAATTTTGAATTCAAATTCCCTCTGTCATTTTTAGTCAAATTTTCGTGCTTGTGATTTTTTTTTTTTTTTTTTTTTTGGTCGACGATTCTCGAGTCGAGCTACAGTTTGAAGTCCTGATTTCAATTAAAATCCACCCCTCAAGGGCTTGCCTTCTCTAGATATGTTTGAGATCAGTCACTTCAGGGGTTTGTCTTTAGGTAAGTATGGAAATCATGACGCCCAAGTGCTCTATTGCCCTTTCCCATGGGGTTTAGTCCATGGTACACACAAGTGAAGCGCAACTGGGATACTTAGTTTGTTCCTTTTGCATCCTTTTTTCTTAAATTTTGTTCCCCCTCTCTATTTTTTAAACCTAGATCACAGTTTCATTATGTTTGGCTCAGCATAGCTATATCTGGCTTTTGCACCACTGAAATAATTGACTGTCTACGATCTCGAGTGGCCAAATGATCTTTCAATTCTCCATTGAAGTTGGTTCTGGTAAACACGGCTGACGCACGTCCGTACACCCCCAGAACGTCTTCTCTTTAATTATTTTTAAACATTCTGTCACTCTGTGTCTTCCTTTTCATAATCGAGTAATTTTCAATTTTTAAATCGAGTCTTTTTCTCTATAAATACGCTTTTTTTCGTAAATTAACGATGGCCTTTTGCAGTTGGGATAGCTAAAACCAGCCAACCACCGTGCGAAATAAAGAGTTATTGCGGGTCAACACCTCGGGAATGTACATTCTTTAGTTGAGTACGGACATCATGACCCCAAGTTACCCTATTAAGCTTTAACTTCCTCGCAGTGCTTAATCTTCGGTAAATACGGATATCCTAGTGATCCTTTAGCGACCCCAAGATGACCTTTTCTAATTTTCTTCCTTGTCAACCATGTGGCCACGGTAGCTTAGTGGTCATGGATCCGTGGCCGGCGGTTTGCGTTCAGTCGTGGTTTCGATCCTTGGCTGCTGATACACGTTAAATCTGTCAAAGCTTTCCCGTTGTCGTGGTGTGGAAGTTAGGAGAGGGCGTGTCAACTTAGGTGTCGTCGTCCTCGTCACTTGACCGAGGTTCAAAATGACGAGGTCCATCGCCAATAGCCCTCGTGTTGCTTCTAGTGCGAAGTTAATAAAACTAAACTTCTTTTCAACCATTTTTTTTTCAATGTTTCCCCCTAATATCTGGATTACAGATGCTGATTGTTTGGCACAGAATAGCTAGATTTGGATCTTGGGACACAAACCTCAACTGTCACTCACTCTACGTGGCCATGGTAACCTAGTGGTCAAGGTCGAGAACTCGCGAACGTGGTTGTTTCGGTCGCGTCGTGGGTTCGAGTCCTGATGCCAATAAAGACCTGCCGTGTAGCAGGGCTGCTGCACGTTAAATTTGTCGAGGCTTAGAGTCGCCTCGTGCCCATAGTGTGGAAATTTAGAGAGGGGGGTGACAGTTCAAATGTCATCTTCGTCACTTAATGTAGTTTTGAAATGACTAGATACGTTGCCGATAGAATTCGTGCTGCTTCTAAGTGCGACGTTAATAAAACATTCACTCGCTCTACTGCACATAAAATTAACGAGATCAAATAACTCTTTCGTGGAAGTTGGTTGTTTGGGGTGTACCAAATTGGGTATTGTGTTCTCTGCTTTAGTTAGATTAATACAAATCGACTTTTATTTGTAATTGTGGGTGATATTTTTTAATTGTTATAGCATTAAACTAATATAAAATATCTTTTTATTCAGACAAGAATTATAACATGGTACAAATTAAGAATTTATACCTCAATTTGAGATAAAGCAATTTAATTACAGGAAAACGGTTCATACACCAAATGACCAATCAGTTGTGTAACATATACTTTGTGGCAAGATATGTAAATAATATGTAATATTGTCATCCAACAGGGAGGGGAAATTTGACGAAATGATAATTAAAAGCAACTTTTTTTAAACGAACGGTAAACAAATTTTTTAATAAGGGAATTGTACTTAGAATTCATTCCTTCTGTTATGCAATCTTTTGTAATTTGATAAATTTATCTATTTTATATACAGTGGCTCAAACAATTGAGGATACACCTTACTTTCACTTGATAAATCCAACTTTTAATGAAAATAACACATTAACTAGAATAGAAGACTTATTTTTACTTTTACACGTAATAAAAAGGGTTAATTTACAGTAAAAATAACGAAAATCAACAAAAAAATATCTAAAATTAAAAGTTTCACAAATATTTGAAGTAAACATAGGCAGATCTTTACCTCAAAAAATTAAGGATACACCAATGAAATTTTTTCGATATATTCCATGCATAGACAGTATCAATATTTTGTTGCATGTCCTTTGGCTTTTATAATGTCCTCCAAACGTCTTGGTATACCGATTCGACCAATTTTTAGTGGTATCTGGAGATATTTTATCCCATTCTTCTTGTAACACTTGCTTTAAATGGGCTTTGTTTCTAATCTGGTGTTTTTGGACCGATGTTTCTAGTGTAGCCCACAAATTTTCTATGACATTGATGTCAGGGGACTGTGGCGGTGTGTGCAATTGCTGTTTACAATGAAAAAGACACCACATTTTGACATTACGTGCCGTGTGTTTGGGGTCGTTGTCGTGCTGAAATATAAAATTTCCATCTAAACCCAATTTTTGTGCACTTTCTTTAAGATTGTTGCGGAGTATGTCTATATAAAGCTTATGATCCATTATACCATCTATAAAAACTAAATTTCCTACCCCATTTGCAGCCATACAACCCCAAACCATGACGGAGCCACCACCATGTTTAACTGTAGGACGTAAATTTTTTTGGATTCAAAGCGGTGTTCGGCTTTCTCCAAACGGTGTGACGACCATCGCTTCCAAAAATGTTGAATTTACTTTCATCACTAAATATAAATTTTTTCCAAAAGTTTTCTGTCTTCAACTGATGAGTTTTTGCAAACTCCAAACGCTTTTTCTGATTTTGTAAGCTTATGAAAGGTTTCTTTCTAGCTACTCGACTGCTATATCCAGCATGTCTAATCACATTTCTCACAGTTTCAGCACTTACACTTCTGCAGATTATTCGAGAAGTTTCTGCAGCTAGTTTGACTGCACTCAGTTCAGGATTAATCTTGATATCTTTTAAAATTTTCCTTTTAGCTACATCACTCAGAATACTTTTCCTTCCTCTTCCACTCTTATTTTGAATTAATCCATCACGTTTAAATTTCCCAATGATTTTCTGGACACATGAGTGACTCCTACCGACAATTTCAGCTATTTCACGATAAGATTTTCCCTTCTTAAATAACCTTAATATAAATTTTCTTACAACAATACTAGTCTCTTTCCGAGGAGCCATTTTCCATTTAAAATTACAGCTTTATATTCTCATAACCAACTTCAAAAGACAGAAATAAGAGTTGGAAAAAGTTCAGGATAAAATTTCCCAAACTTAGATTATTAGTAGCAAACAAAAAGAAATCAAAAATTAGTAGTTAAACAAAAATTTCATTTGTGTATCCTCAATTTTTTGAGGTAAAAATCTGCTTATGTTTATTTGAAATGCCTCTAAAAAGTTTTATTTTAGAATTTTGTCGTTGATTTTTTCTTTATTTTTACTGTTAATTAAACCTTTTGTTATGTCTAAGAATAAAAATTCGTTTGCACTTCTGGTTAAGGTGTTATTTTGATTGAAAGTTGGATTTATCAAGTAAAAGTAAGGTGTATCCTCAATTGTTTGTGCCACTGTATTCCAAAAATCGTATCTAATTAAACTATTTTTATAGAATTTTGAAATTTATTTTTGAACACTTTCTGAAAAACTGGTCTTTTTTCTTAATTTCAAAGATTCTTTAGGAAATGATAGCATTTTATTGTATTTATCATGCTACTCGGAAATGTTGAATTGTTATCGGGAATGGTAGCGCATAGGTTCACATTTCGTGTAAAAGGTAAATCACTTTCGGGGAAAATAGCGTCGCAATCTTATTACATTATGCAGTCTGTCGGCGCAGGAAGTGATTGTTGCGTGACTTTTTGTGGACTCTAATCGAAACGTTTCATTCTCCTCAATTTATTTCCGGCACACATATGGACGATGACGAAAATCGCCACTGTTATTTAATGCTATCCCGTTCACCCACCCCTTCCTCAAAGAAGTCTATTTCATCAAGTGTCAAATTAGGAAGAGAAATGCGTGTCCCAATACTTTTTAACGTAATTGCTTCATTTGGATGGGTGACTCGAATTAATAATACATAAGGGTTTTTAGCAAAGGAGCTCTTGTTTCTATATATATATATATATATATATATATAGGTATTGAAAACTATATCTGAGCTGATCCCTTGTGGCTGCGGTAACTATTTGGTCAATGTCACGGACTAACGGCCGAAGTTGACGGTTGGTAGAGTCGTAGGTTCGAGCCCCGATGCCACAAAAAACCACACGGGTGAAGCACACTTAGAATACCGTTGAGATCCATCTCTATTTTTGACCTTGTCTAAATTTTCACCAATCTTCCATAGTTTTTCAAACGTCTTTACCAATTACACCTTATTCGTCGCGACATAGCCACGTCTGGATCTTGCGCCATTAAATACCACAATTGCTCACTCGTTAGCCACTTAAGACTCTCCGTGTGGCGGGACTTATGCACGATAAATATGGTCGAGGTTCCAAGCTTTACCGTTGGCTTGAAAGTTTGGAGAGGGCGTTTCCAGCTTGGGTGTCGTCCTCGTCACTTGAACGAGGTTCAGAATTGAGGTCCTTCGCCGGTAGGCTTCATCTTGCTTTTAAATACGACGGTAGTAAATAATCAATCTGAAATACGCCGATATGGTACAGCAGTCCCTTTAGGTGTCAAATATCTGCACAAAAGGATATATTTATGAAATGAGAAATTGAGAATCTTGTTAGTCACTTAAGGGGGGTTTTAAGGTCAAGTTAAGGTTGTTTTAGGTAGGACATTTTGGTGCACCAGTTTACTTTTCAATTTTTTTATCCTTTGCTTCAATTTTAATTATATTTAGCTAAATATATTAAATTTAATGATTTATCGGGCCGCGGTAGCCTGGTGGTTAAGGTCGTGGACTCGCGGCCGGCGGTTTTCGTTCAGTCGTGGGTTCGATCCTTCGCCTCCAAAGACCCGCCGGGGCTGATGCACGTTAAATCTGTTCGGGGTCCAAAGTCCTCCCGTTGGCGTGGTGTGGATGTTGGGAGGGGGTGCCTGCTCTTCGAGTGTCGTTCTCGTCACTTAACCGAGGTTCAAAATTACGAGGTCCGTTGCCAATAGCTCTCGTGTTACTTCTAGTGCGACGTTAATAAAAACTAAATTAAAACTAAAAATCCTGTTGTTTTCCTAGTTTGAAATGTACGGATCGGGTAAAAACCATTGAAAACTGATTTATGCAGAATAAATCATTTAAGTTTTTATTTGTTATAAATCTCCTTATTTTATAAAAAAGTTTAATTCAAAGAGTACGTTTATTCATTTGAAGGACTTGATTATCTTGTAATTTCTGAAGTTTTTGAAAAATTAATTTCCCGATATAATAAAGGCTTTCGATTGTTTACATACCAAAATAAGTTAGTTACATTCACTAAGTGCTAAAATGATCTCTCATATTTATCTTTTCCCTTAATTTGGTACATTTTTAATATGTAAGTTTTCAATTTGTGTCCAATTTTCCCAGAGAGGGATTTTTGTATTTTTTACTTTTGGGATGAGTGTTATTTTTCTCTGGCATTCAGACTTTTGGAAAATGGATATCATACCGGCTTAGCTTAAAATTTTGAGGGCTTAAAGTCCTCAATTTGCAGTTGCATAGTCAACTAAAAGTTATTCGAATAATGTTTATTTTCCCTTCGGTTAATGATGTGCACGGTGTTTTGAAAGCAAGGCTTTTCATTTTGTATTCGGAAGAATGAAGCGAATAGATATTTTATGTGTACATCTGGATTTAATGAATTTATCTCTAGGAAATAGTATAAATGTACATTACAGGATTTTATAATCCTATTTATGTTGCTTACTTGGAACAAATGCATCTATTAAATGCAGTGACATAGTTTTAATTTTAAAAACCTTACTCTGGACAATTTTTGTTCTGTAATTTTCGATGAATTAAACTAAGCTTTCAAATGGTAGTTTAAGTTGAAAAAAAAATGATGTTCGATTTCAGTTTCATGCTTATTATATGTTGAATGAAAGGAGTATTCCATGAAGTTCGTACGTGAATAATTTTAAATCCCTGTACAATTGTACAATGTCCACAAATTGATTTTTTCCTTTTTTTTTCTTTTTTAATGGTATCTCATTATTGGGAAATGATTCGCCTTTACATAGGCTTATTACAAAACCAACGTATAAAAATGGAACGGTTTCGTATTTAGGGGAATTGAGATTCAATATCCTCTCATGGCGCAGGGAGGAAGTAAAGGGAGAGATGCGCCAGTTTGGATATATCTTCTTCATTTGACCGCGAGTCGTAAATTCGAGTCCCTTCGCCATTTAAAACCCATCGTGTATCCGAGTTGATGTACACACCATCTGTCGGAACCCCCCCCCCACACACACACCTGAAGTCATGTTGGTACGGCATAGACGTTTAGAGAATGTGTTGCCATTTCAACTGACGTCTTTGACACTCATCGCCAAAAACCCTTGTGTTGCTTCTAAGTGTGACGTTAATAAACAATCGTGGCGTGGAAGTTAGGAGAGGGGTTGCAAGTTCAGGTGTCGTCCTCGTCACTTGATCGAGGTTCAAAATTATGAAGTCCGTCACCCATAGCCCTCGTGTTGTTTCTAGTGCGACGTTAATGAAACCAAACAAATAATCGATCTCCAGTTGTCCATCATTCCCAAAGTAGGCCGGACCCGTGTGGTGACCGGGGATGACAGAATAGTCTCACTGTAGCTCATGCATGTCGTAAAAGACGACTAAAATGGGTACCCAGCGTCTGGGGGTATAGCCGGGCACCCTGCCCCTGGGGATTATATCAGGGGACCTCAAGGACTTGCCTTCTTCAGGTAAGTGCGGGCATCATGACCCCGAGGCACCTTAGTGATCTTTTTCTTTCCCATGGGGTTTACTGTCTTTGGTAAACACGGGTGACGCACTCCCGGGATACCCTAGCGATTCTTCTCTATTTTCGACCCTCCTCCTTGTCAACCATTTTTCCTTTTTTTTTTTTCAACTTCACGTCTAGACCACAGTTTAATCTTGTTTGGCGCAGCATAGCCATATCTGGCTCTTGCGCCAATAAACTTTACATTCACTCACTCACCCAAAGTAGGCCGCGGTAGCCTAGTGGTCATGGTTTTGGATTCGTGGCCGGCGATTTTCGTTCAGTCGCGGGATCGATCCTTGGCCGCTAAAGACCCGCCGGGTAGCCGGGGCTGATCACCTTAAATCTGTCGGGACCCAAAGTCCTCCGGTTGGCGTGATGTAGTGGTTGGAGAGGGGGTGCCAGATTGGGTGTCATCCTCGTCACTTGACCGCGGTTCAAAATTACGAGGTCCGTCGCCAATAGTCCTCGTGTTGCTTCTAGTGCGACGTTAATAAAAACTAAACTAAAAAACTAAACCATCATTCCCAAAAAAAATATTGCAGTATTTATTAGGGAGCTGTACTACTAAATATGTTACGGAACATTGTTTTCGAGCAAATTTAATCAAAAATAATTATAAGTAAAAATTATAGTTTTTGCTTATAGTTGGAATAAAAGGTAAAAAAAAAATTTTTTAATGCAAAATGGTATGAAATTTATGAAAGCTTTAGTTGTAATTATTGCTAATTATATACCATAGCTACTTATGCTTCCTTTTTGTAAATTTTTATTTCTTTTGTAAATGAGTTTAAAAAAACTCGTTTGCGTTTTATCAGTAGATTTAAAAAAACGTTCCAAATATAATTTGTGTGTGTAGGATGTAACTACTCTTAGATTAATAAATTATTTAGGAATCTTTGTTTGATAATAGAACAAAAATGAAATCTGAATTTTTATCTAAACCCGTTTCTAATTATAACTTAAAAATCCCACTTGAGTAAACTCGATGCTTTACGTAAGTTTATAATTTAAGTTTAATTAAAATCCAAAAACATTTATAACCTCCTTGAAATAAAAAAAAAAGCGAACGTGTTGTTCACTATTCTACAAAATTCCTATAAAAAAATATATGGCTTATAATGTAATTTTTTTCGTGTATTCATAATAAAGTGGTAAATATGTTAACTGTGCATTGCATAAATTTTAACTCTTTCCACAATTTTGTAAATTTCAAAATTGGGATCTATGTCCATCATAACAATTATATTTATTTAAATAGATGAACTATCTATTATCGCAGAATTCGGATCTAATATTCTCCGATTGGTCGTTACATTTTCCGTGATTTATTTGGAGAGCACTATCCAAATACCACTGACCTCGATTTTTACATGTAGCACTCTTTAGAATCTTAATCGTTGTATCGTCCTCTGTATCCTATACGGGCCGATGATTTTCCCTAATCGATAATCACCGATGCTTAATGGCTAATTTTTGGAAGTGGAAAAGAAGCTTTTCAGGTGAACGTTTGCACAGGGGTACTCAATTGGTGGGTCGCAAACCCCGATACCGGACCGCCATATATTTCCTTCAAGTTCATAATTCGCAAAAGAAAGATGGAATATCTTTGTCACATTTTCATTTTTTTAAAAAATTAATAACTTGGCTTTAAGGTTTAAAAGGCGAGTTTAAAAACTTGGCTGTTACTGTTTTTAAAAGGCGAGAGATGGTTTGTAACAGAGTACTACGAAAAGATTCTATTTGTGGACATGTCTTACGGAAGATATTAATTAAAAAGCTTTAATTAAAGCTATAATTTCTTGGAAAAGTGGAATACTTATTAGTCGGTTACGGTGAATGACATCTCTAAAACATTTATGTAAAGCTGAAATTGTGGTTTCCCATAAAACATTGAATTCGAGTGGAATTTAAAAGGCCGCGGTAGCCTAGTGGTCATGGTTTCGCATTCGTGGTCGGCGGTTTTCGTTCAGTTGCAGGATCGATCCTTGGCCGCTGAAGATCCGCCATGTAGCCGGGGCTGATGCACGTTAAATCTGTTCGGGGCCCAAAGTCCTCTCATTGGCGTGGTGTGGATGTTAGGAGAGGGGGTGCATCTCAGGTGTCGTCCTCGTCACTTGACCGTGATTCAAACTTATGAAGTCCGTCGCCAATAACC
This sequence comes from Nephila pilipes, assembly GCA_019974015.1. Classification (NCBI taxonomy): domain Eukaryota; kingdom Metazoa; phylum Arthropoda; class Arachnida; order Araneae; family Nephilidae; genus Nephila; species Nephila pilipes. The sequence goes on from BMAW01015531.1 coordinate 49,032, forward strand.
CTCGTGTTGCTTCTAGTGCGACGTTAATAAAAGCAAACCAAATCTGTGATGTCAGAATGTCGAAATTGGGTTTAATATAGACTTTTTTTTCCTCTTCGGTAAAAAATGCGTGTATAATTTCGAAACTATTAAAGTTTGTTTTTGTTTTTTTATTTAAGTATGATTTTTAACGCACTTTGATCCCTTTTTATATATATATATTCTAAAGCAATTACGTAAAAGATTGTATATCGAAGAGCTTTGTAACAAAGTTTCTTTACAAAAAAAAAACTATGGAATTTTCTTATAAACAATTTGTGGTCATGTGGTGTTCATTGGTCGCGACCTCGTGGATGGTAATTTGTAATTTGTCCGGATGAATGCTCTCAGGATCTTGGCTTCTTTAGGTAAGTGCGGAAATCAAGAATCGGAGTCTTTATCTTTCCCATAGAGTTCGCCGTCTTTAGTATGCACGGTTAACGCGCATCATGGAATGTACCTTAGAGATCCTCTTGTATTTTCGGATTTTTATGTCAACCATTTTTTTTACTTGCCGACCATTTTTTTCTGTTTTAGAGTGGGCAGAAATAAGGATTCGGAACCGTGAAGCACCCGTCTAATAACATTACGTTCTTCGGAATCAAAATCTCTAATTCTATGAAATCTGTACTTTCTCCTCAAATCTCTACTTGCCCGAGTTTTAAAATTATGAGGTTCGTCGCCAGTAGCCATCACGTTGCTTTTAGTGAATGTTAATAAAACCAATCGGTCCTCAAATCTAGAAGACTGTACTGGAATGTAAAAATAGGGCGTCTGAAGTGTTATATTCTGATAAATTATTGGGGATGTTAAATACGGCTCGCATCTACAAACCCATGTATCTGCTGTAGCCTAATGGCCATGATCGCAGATTCGCGGCTGGTGTTCTTTGTCTTGTCGTGGATTCAAGTCTTGATGCCATTAAGGTCTCGTCGCATGGTGGGTCTGTTCCATAAATTTGAGGCTCCAAGTCCCTTCGTTCGCGTGTTGAAATTTGGAGAGGGAAGTGCCAGCTCGTGTGTTATCCTCGTAACTTTTCCGAGGTTCGGAGTCACGACGTCCGTTGCCAAAGGCCTTATTGCTTTTAAGTGACGTTAATAAATCAAATCTATTAACCATCCTGAACTCTGAGTATAGTTTTATTTCTACGGAATAGCATTCAATATCAAATCAATGAATGCAATAAAGAAAAATACTAATGCTAAAGAATGCTAAGAAGGAAAAATACTAGTTTCTAATTATATTATCCCTCCGATTTTGGAAGTATTATTGCCAGTCGTAGGTTCAAACTCGGATACCCTAAAGACCCGCCGTGTTTTCGGGACCGATACAAGTTAACTACATCATGGCTTGAAAGTCCACACCACACTCGCAGGGAAAGGTATGGACAGGGAGTGCTGGTCCAAGTGCCATACTCGTTGGCATGTCTAGGCATACTTGACCTAGTTTCAAAATTACGAGTTCCTCCGTCAAAACCCCTCTTGTTGCTTCTCAGTGCCTCATTGATAAACGATCGCAATCAATTTTCCTTTTTCTCGATTTTTTTTTAAACATCGAGGTTAATTTTAACTAATTCGGCGCATCATGGCTGCATTCACTCTTGCGCCATTAAACTTCACCAACACTCGCTCAATTTCCAGACCCACACACACGTGTGGTGACTGGGCATGATAGAATAATCCCACTGTAGCTTATTTGACGCAGCATAGCCACATTTGGCTCTTGCGCCATAAAATTCTATCGTCACTCACACTGTAACTCATGCGTGTTGTAAGAGGAGACTCAAATTGGTACCTAGCGTCTGGGGGTATAGCCGCGTACCCTGCCCCTGGGGTATTATATCGGGGGATCCTCGGAGGCTTGCCTACCTCGGGTAAGTATGGGCTTCACGAACCCGAAGGACCTGAGTGATCTTTTTCCTTCCTATGGAGTTTACTGTCTTTGGTAAACACGGATGGCGCACCCCTCCCCCCTCCGGGTTGCTCTAGCGATCCATCTCCATTTTCGACTCTCCTTGTCAATCAGTTTTTATCTTAAATTTTTCTCTCGTGTCTAGACCACAGTTACATCTTGTTTGACACAGCGTAATCACATCTGGCACTTACGCTATTAACCTTCACTTTCCCTCGCCCTCACAATTCCAGACCCACAACAAACTATCCCTCGGGGACTTTCTTTAGATTCGTACCAAAACCATAACCTAGAGATCGTTTATTTTCCATGGTGCGTACTATTCTTCGTAAATACATGGGTTACATGAAGTCATGGGACTTCGGAACAACTCTAACTACCCTTTATTTATTAGTCTTGTCAACCAATTTTTACTTTCCATTTTTCTGAGCGTCTAGATCATAGATGCATTGTTTGGCATAGCATAGTTGCATTTAAATCTTTCGCCGTAAACGTTAACTTTTACTCGTGTTTATTCAGAAAGCACGCTAAATACTAACCAAAATCGGAAGCTTTTTTAAAACTTGCAGGCAGTGATATAGCGAAGGAAATCTATAGGGGTTGTAATCTCTCACTAGGATTGCAGCACAACGAAATTTTAAAACTGACTTTTTTCGAAAGAAATTAATATTGGAATTTTGGTACTCCACATAGACGTCCTTTTCATCTTAAAAATAAACAATGAAATTTTCGATACGAATTGAAGAGGCAGACCCCCTCCCCAATGAAAAAAAAATTTCCTACCTCGACCCTGCTGACGGGTATCACTAGAAGCTATGTTAATGAATACAACTCGTAATGAGACAATTGCTTGAGTATAATGGCCAAATAGCAAATTTATTTGTCATGAGGGAGATACTGATGAGGCTTTTATGTAAAAAATAAACTTGAGTGTATGATACTGCTACCCATTATACATTCCGAAGCCTTTGAACATGATCTATATAGTATTGATTCAAACCTTAATGTTGGAAGGATATTTGAAGCTGTCAATATATCGATTATGAAAGACGTCCCATACGAAATGTATTAAGTTTAATGCGATAAGAAAACCAAATCGAGTGGAATAGAAAGGGATCTTATAAATGGTCGAGTGTTTCTTGGTTGTAGACAAATACGGGGTGAAGAAACTTATTGATCGGGTGTCGTCTTGGCATTCTCCCATCTTTTTTTTCCTTTTTTGATTTAAAATTTTGAATTTAGTTCACGTAATGGATATAAAGTTTTCCCACTGAAAAAGGTATTTGCATCATCTCCAGAAATTCCAATTTTCTCCAATGTTTTTCTTGATGCGGATGCTATTTTAGGTGTATTTTTGTATAAAGTTCTTAAAATATCTGCATCGAATAAATAAACGTACGTTTTGTAGAAATTGAATTTGAAGTTACTCTAATACATATGTTAGGTAGGAAAAATAAATGCTGTAATTTTAGTTTTGGTTTCGTGAGCGTGTCGAACTACAACAAAAACATGTTACTGTCGATTTTGTAATTTTTAAACCGTTGGAATATGACCAGAATGATACACCAGAATTTCACAATTTTAATTTCTTACCACATCTATTGTAAGTAGTGAGGCTCTAATATATTTCACGGACCTCTCGGACCTTCTTGCCTTACTCTCATCATGAAGAGTAGGACACCAAAAATAAGGCCCACAGCTTTTATACTTGTAATTGACTGATTTACTATTTATCCACAGAAGCCTATCCTACAGTGGCCGCGATAGCCTAGCGGTCATGGTTTCGGATTCGTGTCTGGCGGTTTTCGTTCAGTCGCGGGTTCGATCCTTGGCCACCAAAGACCCGCCGTGTAGCCGGGGCTGATGCACGTTAAATCTGTCCGGGCCTAAAGTCCTCCCATTGGCGAGGTGTGGAAGTCAGGAGAAAGGGGGCTGCTGGCTCGGGTGTTGTCCACGTCACTTGACCGAGGTTCAAAATTATGAGGTCAGTTGCCAATAGCCCTCGTGTTGCTTCTAGTGCGACGTTAATAAAAACTAAATTAAGAATACTAGTTGTGGAATAAGCTTATCATGCTAGATCCTCAGGGGCTTACTAAACCCCTGAGGACCTAGAATGATCCCGAGGTAACCTTGCGATCTTTCTCTCCCGTGGGGTTTAAATGTCTGTGGTAAACACGAGTGACGCGCCCGACTTATACCAACCTGGGGTACTGCAATTCTCTATTTTCGACCCTTCTTATCGGCTAATTCTTAACTTTTTCTCTTTCCGGTAACATGGATACGCAATGTTTGGCGCAGCTCCGCAAGATTTCATTCTTGCGCTGTAATCGATCCTTTATTTAACGTGCAGCAGGTTTCATTATTTGACAACGACCCACACAATACTACATGGATGCAGTAGCCATTGGTCATGGTCTCGAACTTGTGGCCGACATTATTTCCGTTATCATGGGTTCTAGTCTTCATATCAGTAATACGTTGTGTGGTGGATCACATCCACATAAAAATTTGTCGAAGTACTTCCTTTAGCTTGGTGTTGAAGTTAGGAGAGGGGTGCCAGCTCGGGTGTCGTCCTCATCACTTAACCGAGGTTCAAAATTACGTGGTCCGTCTCCAATAGCCCTCGTGTTGCTTCCAGTGCGACGTTAACAAGAACTAAAACAAACTTAGCCCTTGGCTCTCCGGTGTATTTTCTTTTAAAGGGGCAAAACATCAACGATAACGAAATGGAACGGTTATTTAAATCGAAGTAAAGAAATTATTTTGAAGCAAGAATTGCCTTCAGAGGGTTGCCTCCTTCAGGGAAGTACGGGTAGCAAGACTCCAAGGCACTCTCGCTTTCTTTTTCATTCCTATGAAGTTGACTGTCTTTGGTAAACAAGGGTGACGCTCCCTCGGTGATAATCTAACAATCATTTTCTATTTTCAACCTTCCTTGTCAACCAATTATTTTTTAAATTTTTTCAAATGTGCAGATTTCATCTTTATCTTGTTTGACGCAGCATAGCCACATCTGGCTCTTGCACCATTAAAATACGACCTCGCTCATAGACGCAAGAATTATTTACGTACTTGTATTACCTATATATTTGTGCTTGCACGCTGTCAAATGCTTCTGCATTCGTCGTGGTCTTCACCAAATCCTGGGCTTAAATCATTAGGAGCAAGAAGAAAAGTTCTAAAGATTCCTATTGCCGCAACAGCTAATTGGGTGCAATTATAGTTCATTTGGCGTGTTCAGTTCTTTAGTTAATGGACGTGACATGTAGTAATTTAAGGGAAACGATCATTCCTAATTTGGAAACTTATTTTATTAGCACAAAGCTTCGTTTCCTACTCCTTAAATTTTCCCTTATTTTCTTGTGGCCGCGGTAGCCTAGTGGTCATGGTCGCGGACTCTCCGGAGGTTTTCGTCGAGTCGTTAGTTCGAATCTGGATGACGCTCAACATCCTCCCGTGGCGCGGTGTGGAAGTTCGAAGAGGGAGTCGTCCTCGTCACTTGACCGAGGTTCAAAATTACGGGGTCCATCGCCAATAGTCCTCGTGTTGCTTCTAGTGCGACGTTAATAAAACCAATCAATCCCCAATTTTCTACCACGCAAATATTCATTCTTCGTCTAAAAATGCCGGGACATGAATGTTTTGTCTCGTTTATTTTATAGTTTAAAATGTTTGTCTAAAATACATTATGCAGATTTAGTGTCTTAAATATAATCTAAGAATTGTGATGGAATACACAAAGATTTATTTAGAACTTGAAGATTTGTATCGGGTTTTTGTTAGAGAATAAATTTTCTTATGCTAATAGAAATTCGAAATTTGTTTTTTATCCTCAATTTTTTGAAAGCAATAACTATGTATTTTCAAATAAATTGAATTTCAGTGGTTGATTAAATTCGGTAAATCATTAGAAGAAATTTGGTATTTTTCCAGCACAGTTTGTACTTTAAAAGCGTTTATTTTCCTTCGCAAGGAATCGTACAAATACTTTTCCTCCAAAAATGCATAAACCATATTGAAATCTTGTTTCATTTCTGTACCCGACCATTTATGTTTACGTAATTTGTCCTTTTTTTGGGGAGTACAATGATTAATGACAGTTTTGTAACAAATCGATTCTGCATTCCCTTCTATTTATTTTGCTTATTCTGTAGATACCAGTTTCTCAGACTGGGATAAGATTTATGGTTTCATTCTTTCACACTGTTTACATTAGAAGACTGATATTCTGTCAAGTATGCATACTATTGTAAGCTTCTGGAATTTCGTTTCTCAATTACTGTCAAACTGAATTTCCATTCTTTTAAATTTATTTCATATTTTCATTCATACAAATGAAACTCAGTGTATACTCTTAAAATCGCTTTCACTGACATTTCATGGAGCAGCTTTTGAGGTTCTCATCTACCGTGCATTTTTATTTCGTGAATGTAATGTTAATGCTATGGAATTTTTACTCTACCTTCAAATCAAGGATATTTTATCCGTTTGAATTTAAAGTGCATCCGAAAAAGAAAATTAGTTTCCACGGAATTACATTTTCTCCCAGATTTTTGAAAATACTTTTTAGATTTAAAAACTCGCAAACGAATAATTAAAATGGAAATAAAAATGTTTTAAGATATGGAGGAGGAAAGGCAATTCCGCATAAATCTTCATTTTTCTTTTTCGGATGTTTTTTTTTTTTTTTTTTTTTTCTTTTTCAGATTTGAGGACTATAGCGGAAATTCCGTAGGATTATGTTCTCTAAATCAAAATGACTCGTAGACGAGAACCTTAATGTGATACTAGCTGGACATGGATCCAATTTCTGCACTGAACAGGATTGTTTTCTAATTTTAATTTTGTATCTACCTTTTTTAAAATATTCAATTTCTTATTCTTAATACTATTGATTTATCTATAACATTTCAAGACTTAATTCATAATATATATAGTGTTTAAAAGTAAAATTACAATTAAAACTTGTTTCTGAAAACTAAGAATGCTTCACTCTATTTTCGTTGGGTCATGGCATCTTGGACTGCCGAACAAAAGAGGCGCTTGCTGCAATATTAACCAACGAAACTTTGAAGCAAATTTCATACAAAAAAAATATACTCCCTCCGTATCGAAATGATTGCTCTATTTGTATAAATTACTTTTATGGAAATCATTGTTACATTTTATTGAGAGATATTTCTCCAGGTCTGTAGCCAAATTCCAGGCTTAAATATAATTAAAGTACGATATAGGTTAAGGTTTCATTAAACTTGTATTTTACATATACTGCATGTTTAATTTTTAAAATTATTTCTTCATGGCGCGCGTTTAAGAAATTTCTTGCACAAGTAATTAATTCTGGGACAGTGTTTAAAAAACGAAGCAGTGCTTTCATGTGTGGTGAGGTAGCGGTAGTCTAGTGTGCATGGTCAAAGACTCGTGGCCGGCGGTTTTCGAGTCGTGGGTTCAAGCCTCAATGCCACAAAAAACCCGCCGTGTAGCCGGAGCCGTTTCACGTGAAGTCTGTCGAGGCTCAACATCCTCCCGATGGAGTGGAAGTTGGGAGAGGGAGGTGCCAGCGCAGGTTCAAAATGTCCTCGCTGACTAAGGTTCAAAATATCGAGGTCCCTCGCAAAAAGCCCCTTGTGTTGCTTCTAGTGCGACGTTAATAAAACCAATCAAGTCTAGTTATGGATCATGCTCTAGTTTTATTATAAAATGCAAATAGGAATTAATTTTTCACAGGATTTTCTAGCTAAAAAAAAAAGTCATCTTGAGGTAAGTGTAAGATTTTATATGGCTCACGACAAATAAGTTTTTCTGTTGCATCTAAATTAAGTGCTCTGTCAAATTTACCCAGACTCAAAAACTGAATCACCAATCATCAGAATAAACTTGCGCCTGTTATTTCAAAAAGGAATTATCGATGCAGAAGGCAACTAATAAAGTATTGGTTATGCATTCTTTTAAAGCTGAATGCAGTGTTTCATTAGATGGAATATGGTAGCATATGTTATATTTCTATGAATGGATGTGTAGCTGCTTTGCCAATTGATACCGATAAAGCAGTGGACATAATTTCAATGTCCGTCATATTGTCCGACCCACAGAAAGATTTCAAAAATATCTAAAAGCATTGAATCTAAAACACCTGAAGTAGATAATGTGTGCGAAAGAAATTTTAAATTTTCTGCGTTAAAAATGGAAGCTGTTGGTGCTAACAGAATTTTCATACCATCGAAGGCTCAACCAGGTTTTGAATATACTATTATAGCGACGAAGATTCAAAAAGATGCATCGGCACGAAAGACGCTTGCGAAGGCTAGTGACATACAATTTGAATGCGTTGGGCGTGTTTAAGAATAGGTGTCGGATTGCTTAAGCTAGAATCTTAAGAAGTATATACCAGATAAAAATACGTTTAAGTGACAAAACAATTACAAAACTACAATAGGATTTCTATTTGTAAATATGTTGGAAATCTATTCAAACTTCAAAAAAATGTTATTGCTTTCTTATATCATTGTTCATGGAGTGATAAGAAATCAATGTATGTGCAATGCCCTATCGGAAAAGATAGCAAGTGTTATCAGAGAGCATTGTCATCCGGCATAAACACCGAAGAAGAAAAAATCAAAGTTTATCAAACGACGTAACAAGTATGACAATACTTCTTGTTTGCGTATGGAAACGTAAATATCAAGTATATCGGAAAAAGTCATTAACCAAATAAAAATTTTGCTAGTACCATTTTATAATTTTTAAGAACCCTTGCTACTTTCTTGATTGTAAAATTAATGTTTTTAGTAACAAAAAATATAAGTCATGTATTAACTTTAGATTTCTTGTGTTTATTTAACTCTAAACTCAATAAAAATATAGTAATGATTTTCATCATGAAAGTAATACCAGCCCTAAAAATGTTAAGATATACATGAGGGAAATTACAGAATATTTTTACTTTTGAAGCATGAGCGTTATATTCTGATAACTAATTAGCCACCTAAGGGGCTATTGTTTTAGCTGGATCACTTTTGACGTACCAGTTCTTTGCAATTTTTTTGTTTTCCTTCAATTTTAAATACATGTAGCTTAAATATATTTAAGTTTAATAATTTATAGTTTCCTTTAATTTTAATATCTGAAAAGTTTACTGTTGTCCATTTTCCATATTTCATTATTTACTTTAATTCTTCTATTTAATTGAGTAATTTAATAATTATAAAAAAGGGCTCCTTCGGAGACAAAATCTGTTTTTTTTTTTTTTGCAAAACTTTGCATAGAACTTCAGGTTTTTTTTTATGTACTATTTTCGCTACGTTTTTCATTAAATTTTTTGAATTAAAAGCAAAGTATTAAATGTTTTCATAGTTTAGATAATACTTCAGCTTTAAAAAATATTTTTAGAAAAGGCTTGGGTGTGGTTCTCGTTGTTTGTAGGGGCCGCGGTAGCCTAGTGGTCAAGGTCGTGGATAGCGGCTGGCGGTTTTCGTTCAGTCGCGGGTTCGATCCTTGGCCACCAAAGACCCGCCGTGTAGCCGGGGCTGATGCACGTTAAATCTGTTCGGGGCCCAAAATCCTCCCGTTGGCGTGGTGTGGATGTTAGGAGAGGGGGGGTGCCAGCTCAGGTGTCGTCCTCGTCACTTGACCGTGGTTCAAAATTACGAGGTCCGTCGCCAATAGCCCTCGTGTTGCTTCTAGTGCGACGTTAATAAAAAACTAAACAAACTCTCGTTGTTTGTAGTTGGAACCAACGTGTAGGTTATTAGCGCTGGTAATTTCGAAGTGGAACGTAAAAATCCAAAGCTAATTGTCTCTTCTAGTCTCTCATTACATTTCTTTGTTTTAGTACATTTTCATTTTTAAGTTTTGACAATTTGTAAGTTTCGCTATCTAGCGCACAAAATTTGTCTTTTTGTTCCATAGATTAAAAAAAATCTATTTGTGGATACATAGTTTCGGATGCTTCTTTGCATCCTTGTATCCCGAGCACAAAAATTTAAATTCCTATTCGTTTGCATAAATTAGTGTTCGGAATATTTACATTTAAACTTTTTTTTTTTTTAAAAAAAAAACTGTATTAAATTTTCTTTGATCTTCAATTAATGCTTTACATATTTTATAGGAATCAAACTTGCGGCAAACTGAATGTGAAATGTGATCAAAACTGTTCTTCAACCAACAAAACCCTCTGTCGCTACCATGCAAAAATCTTTTCTCTGAAACGTGGTTCATATGAGTCATTCAGCTTTTATTCTTGAGTCATTTCAATGTAAGCAACTCCTCAGCAGAGTTGCTGGAGTCGGCTCCATTGATAAATGTTGGGGCTTAAGAGGGTTCAAGTGAAGTGAATCACGCAGGGTTGAATAAACTTCTCTTCCCCCTCCTTTTGGAAGAAATGCCCTGTATTTCTAGATCTTTATTATTTTTTTTTTTAAAATACAGATATGAAAGGACGAGAGTGGTCTGGATGTTTATTGTGACTAGATATAGACTTTCCTTTTGTGAATTTGAGCTTTTTCGAAAATATTTAAATATTCTAAGAGTTGGATGTCATTAATTTTTAAACGTACTCTTAATTTCGATAATGTCTCATTTGTTGAGCATTTGGGAAATCCCTTTTAAATTTAGGAGGGGATTTGTAACAGATTAAGAGCGAATTTATTTTTATAAGCCATTACTGTAAAATATTAAATGTATTTCAAATATCTTAAATCTGAACTTGGGAAAAAATAAAATTCATAAGAGGCTTGAAATTGATATTAAAAGCGAGTTTAACTTTGAAACTTTGTTTTGTTTAATAAGAATCTAGTAATGAAATAAAAAAATATCGTGAAATTCCTCGTGTTTTTACAAGGAAAAGAAGTAATCTAATAACTATTAAAATCTAATGAAATACGGGATCTAAATGAGATTAATCTTGAATATTTAAAATATGAAAGTTTTCTTATTTTTTAAATAGTAAGCGTTATTCAAATCGAACTAAATGTGAAAGGGTTTAATCTCGGGAAAAATGGTTCAATGATGGGATATTATAAAGTTTATTTCAAACATGTCTAAAACAACGTGATGAGTAAAATTTTGAAAATAAACTTCATTTTTTACTCTAACATGCGACGAACTAAATTCTAATATAAGAATGAAAGGAATGCGAACATACGAATGCACAAGAAAAAAACGTATTTAAAAAAAATGCGGTAAGTACACTTTTAGAAGTTTCATTCCGTGTATGAATACATACGGATTTATTTAAGCCTACATTCCGAAAACAATGAGTTTTTGGAATTACTATTTCCCGATTACTCCTACTCGCTTTCTTGAGGAACGCTACATATGTGTATTGTACGAATAATGAGAGAACATAATCATTTCTGTAATTTTTTGTTTTATAATTTTGCAATGAACCCAAGCCTTTTCCAAACAAGTACTCAAAACGGATGATAAACATTTCCGAAGGATGTTCGCATAGAATTTTGTAATCGAATATGTGGCTCTGATATGACCTCGTTTCTCAACACTAATTGCGTGATGCAGTTAAGAATCGTGATCATATCTATAGAAAGTATGTTAGGTTTGTTAAATTACCTGTATAAAATAGATTTTAAATATTGAAATATTTAATTTAAGAACTAAAAGTACAATACTGTTATTGATGTTATTGCTGATTTACATATTAAAAGTTCCGTTTGATTTAATTTGAAAATCCACTGTAAAATTCAATCGAAATTTTCAAAATGCATTACACAAAACTAATAAGAATATACTTTAAAAAAATGTTGCATTACTCTATATAGCTATTTTTAGGTAATATATCCTTCATGTTTCCTTTTTCAATTTTTATATTGTTTTAAAATTAATTTTTGATGCCGGATAGCGAGATCGAAAGACAATCTTGCAACACGACTTGTGCTTGCTCGGGTGTCGATCTCGTTATCTGAACTCTATTACGAAGATCGTCGCTAATATATATATATATGGCTCTTTTGTTTCTTCTACTGGGAACTGTCAACCAACAGATTAATCAACTTGTTGCTCTTTTCAGCCCTGCTTGCGGTTGGTGTCGCAGACTGCAGTGTAGACGGTTTCAGATGTTGTCTATCGGAGTTCCTGCCACTCGTCAGTCCTGCCGGTATCCAACTGACAGAAAAACGTCTGACTGCAGCGTGCATGTATGTCCAAACATTTAATCTTGTACATTTAAGATGCTATGAAAGAAACTAATATTAATTTTCGCAAATGTACGTCAATTTCTTTAAAGTAATTTGAAAAGCATGCATTCTTGTGGAATTTCAGATTTTCCATTTAATGAAAGAAATCTAACTTTTTTTATTCTACGAAACGGATGATGGTAAAGATTACGTAATTGATGGCACGGAGAGCAATAAAAATTGCTGTTGCTTTCAGTGCATTATTTGTTAGAACATCTATGCATAAAACGGATTAAATGAGAGTATTAATTGATGCAAGTCTGTTATATTGTAAATTAGCATTATGTAGAGTCCTTGAAAAAAACAATGGTACTATTAATTTCCAAAATTCTTTCCGCAGTATTAATATTGTTATTCGCAGTGGTGTGGGCCGCGGTAGATTAGTGGTCAAGGTCGTGGATTCGTGGCCGACGGTTTTTGTTCAGTCGCGGGTTCGATCCTTGGCCACCAAAGACCCGCCGTGTAGCCAGGGCCGATGCACGTTAAACCTGTTCGGGGCCCAAAGTCTCCCGTGGCGTGGTGCGGATGTTAGGAGAGGGGTTGCCATCTCGGGTGTCGTCCTCGTCACTTGACCGTGGTTCAAAATTACGAGATCCGTCTCCAATAGCCCTCGTGTTGCTTCTAGTGCGACATTAATAAAAACTAAACTAATTCGCAGTGGTGTAGGAATATTCAATTGATATTTAATCTGTGAAATTTCACTAACATGCATTTTGCAAAATGTGACGTTATTTACATATTGATATGACGAAAAACACATAAATCGAAAAAATACAATGAATATTTAATCTGATAGTTGTATTCATTGTGACAATGTAAAGCGAAATTATTGCTATATAATGTCTCTGATGTTTTAAAATTTGTGAAATTAGTCCAATAATTTTAAAATTTTCTATTTAAATAAAAACCCTAATAAGTCTAGGATGTTATATTTTATTTAACAATAATGCGACAAGTATTCGTAAAAGCGAGATTTCCCTAAAATGTAAACTGAAATACTGTAAGTCATGGAATAGCAATTTTCAAATATCCAGATGGCAGTAGCATCGCGCGAGAAATAAATGGCCGAGGTATTGTCAGGGATTTTATGGACAAATCGGTGGTAGACTGTGTGTCTATTAATGATTGAAATAAGCTACATTCACATAGTATAATCGGTAGATATGCAACACAGCATCATATAACAGAAACAATCAATGTAGTACGTACATCAGATGCGTCCATGAGGATAGTGAAGCGAAATTTTGTTTTGATGGGAACGACTCGAGTGCCTTTACTAATAACATGCCATCTGCTGCAGTTCCTCTGAAGGATCGTGTAACTTTAGGTTGAACCCTAGATAACTAAAAACGTTACTTTGGTAGATTAGTCACGATTTCAGTTGGTATGAACTTAGAGTAAGATTCGAGTGTGGCGCCTCTGAGTGACATTAATAATTACCTCGAGTGCGCAGAATCCCACGAGGCCATGGATCCAAGCTGTCAACAAGGCACTGTGCAAGCTGGTAGTGGCTTCTTAACGGTGTGGGCTATTTTCCAAAAATCATGAACTAGGTCATCTGCTCAACCATTTATTGATTGGAAATAGTTATGTCCAGCTACTTGGAGACCATTTGCGAGCCATTCCATGAACTTCATGTACTCCAGCAACGGAATTTTTCAGAATGACAATGCGTCTTTAGCGACATTCGCGACCCGTGTGGTGACCGGGGATGACAGAATAGTCTCACTGTAGCTCATGCATGTCGTAAAAGGCGACTAAAATGGGTACCCAGCGTCTGGGGGTATAGCCGGGCACCCTGCCCCTGGGGATTATATCAGGGGATCTCAGGGACTTGCCTTCTTCAGGTAAATACGGGCTTCATGAACCCGAGGTACCCTAGTGATCTTTTTCTTTCCCATGGGGTTTACTGTCTTTGGTAAACACGGGTGACGCACTCCCGGGATACCCTAGCGATCCTTCTCTATTTTCGACCCTCCTTCTTGTCAACCACTTATCTTTTTTTCAACTTCACGTCTAGACCACAGTTTAGTCTTGTTTGGCGCAGCATAACCATATCTGGCTCTTGCGCCAATAAACCTTACATTCACTCACTCACTCACTTAGCGACATTCGCGATTGGATTGAGGAACATTCTGGACAATTCCAGAAAACTATTTGAACAGCTAAACGTCCAAACATAATTCCATGATTGAAAGGCCAGTTCATGCATAAAATCCAACACTGACAACCCTTTCGCGGTTATGGACGGCTGTAAAGGCAATATCTCTTCAGAGGACTTATGACGAATTGAGTCATTGCCACATCGATCACATTGCTGTACTTTGCCACGCAAAAGAGGTCCCACGAAATATTAGGTTTCCGGTGACTTTTGGCACTTCAGCGTACAGTTAAAAGTGCATTTACATTGTTCAGCAGAATCCCAATACGAATGACAGCTCTAAAATATACCTAACATTTATTGAAGAGCAGAACCCACGAATCTGATTTAAAATCAACCAAAGCTATTTGCATCTTTTCGAATAAAATTTCATCACGCAAAGATGTATTCAAAATTTCTAATTTTTGATGGCTTTTTTTTATTTTTAAGATTCAGCATGTTTACGAATGCATTAATGCTCATTTTTCAGGATCGGTTCTGCAACTTGGGAATGTATTGCAGACTACTCAGATAACTGTGTTGGACAAGAAAACGAGAAGCTCGAGGAGTCCATAAATAACACAAAGAACTTCATTGGAAAAATATGTCCGACTACGTCAGACTTCATGAAAAGTAAGTACTTTTCTGACCCATTCTTGCAGTGAAACTCTGTTTACCCGCAAATTTGCTTACCTCGCAGTTTACCTTGGCTCCCAGGCCTGCGGTAACCTAATGGTTGCGGCCGGCGTTTCTGTCGAGTCGTGGGTTTTAGTCCCGAGGCTATTTAAACTCCGCCGTGGAGTGGGGTCGTGGTAGCATTGTGGTCATGGTTTTGGATTCGTGACCAGCGGTAGGGCCGCGGTAGCCTAGTGGTCAAATTTGTGGACTAGCGGCCGGCGGTTTTCGTTCAGTCGTGGGTTCGATCCTTGGCCGCCAAAGACCCGCCTTGTAGCCGAGGCTGATGCACGTTAAATCTGTTCGGGGCCCAAAGTCCTCCGGTTGGTGTGGTGTGGATGTTAGGAGAGGGGGGGATGCCAGCTCGGGTGTCGTCCTCGTCACTTGACAGTGGTTCAAAATTACGAGGCCCGTCGCCAGTAGCCCTCGTGTTGCTTCTAGTGCAAAGTTAATAAAAACTAAACTCGTGACCGGCGGTTTTTGTTCAGTCGCAGGTTGTATCCTTTACTGTTTCTTTTTCGGTGCGACGTCAATAAAAACAATTCAAAAATTTCGATCCATGGCTGCCAAATACTCGGCGTGTAGCAGAGGATGATGCACGTTAAATCTGTCGTGTACCAAAGTCCTCCCGTTGGCGTGGTGGAAGTTAGGAGAAGGGGTGTCAGCTCGGGTGTCGTCCTCGTCACTTGACCTAGGCTCAAAATAACGAGGCCCGTCTTCAGTAGCCCTCGTGTTGCTTCTAGTGCGACGTTCATTAAAAACTAAAAACTAAAATCGCCATGAAGCGGGGCGGATGAACGTTGAATATGTTGACCTTCAAAGGTGGTGTGGAAGTATGGAGATGGAGGTGCTATTTCGGAGGTTCTCGTTACTTGACCGAGGTTCAAAATTTAGGTCCATTTTCAACAGCCTTTGTGTTGCTTCAAGTGCGACGTTAACGTGCTTATCTTATTTCTCGTCAAAAAATTATTTTGCTTTTTCTATTCATATGGGGTAAATGATTTAGAAGTGTCAAGGAAGAATCGAGAATGTCTTAGAATCGAGAAACCGCTTATGGTTAAATTATGTCTCGTGTAGTCGTCTTGCAACGTTACTATTGCAGTCTGAAGTTCCACGAAATTCATATAAGCTTCTTCCTTTAACTTAAATTGATTAACTGTTGGGAAAACTGATTAACTGTTGCACATTGGTAGAGCCTTACAAGGCTGAATTCTGGTTTTCAATCAATGTGACGTAAGCTTGCATGCGGGCTTCTCTACCCCTGATGATATTTGTAAACCTGGTGTTATTCACCACGAGGGGACCGCGGTAGCCTAGTGGTCAAGGTCGTGGATTCGCGGCTGGTGGTTTTCGTTCAGTCGCGGGTTCGATCCTTGGCCGTTCACCAAATTTTACAAGTTTAAAACTAGAATCAGCCTGGGGGGAACAAAATATAAACGTGTTCTTTTGAACTCGTTTGTAAGAGCTGAAACATTCAAACATGATTTTCAAGTAATCTGATCCTTTACTTCCTATCCGCTTGCTTTCGGTATGTTATTCGTTAAGTGGCTAATCTGTTCTCCGCCTCACCATTTGTTCACCTGTTCTTTGCACGCAGTAACCTGATCTGTTCTTTAAAAGATCATTTTTCTCTCCTTCGTTCTGTCACTGATGGTATTAATGAATCCTCTTTGTGTGATATTAAAAATCGAATCTTTCAAACCACTGATCGAAAATTGATCAAGGCTAAGTTTGAGATAAGGAAGTCCTCTCGGAGGTTTACCTACTTTAGGTTATCATCAATCATCATGATTCCGAAGGATCCTTGTGTTTCCCCATGTGGTTTGCTATCTTTGATTAACACGGGTGTCGCTTCCCTTGGATACCTCAGCGTCATTCTTCATTTTCGACCTTTGTCAATCGGTTTATATCTTACCCCCCCCCTTCCTTTTTCGTGTTGTCTAGATTAGTTTAAACAAAGGGCCGACGCTTCTTAGCCAGATTTGGCTTTTGTGTCATAAATTCCTGTCACTCAAGTGTCTCTTCATCAACAGATCGTAGTAAAAATCCTTCCCAGTATTTATATATTACGAGATACTTCCCAGATTGAATGTCATTAGCTAATTTGAAAATGACTTAAATGTAAACCAACCAACCAACTGATGAAAATGACGCTGGCATATTTAAATGTTTCAGAATGAAAGGTCTTTAGAATGTAATTTTTTTTGCACATGTTTAGAGCCACTTTTACTGAAAAGTGTCACCAAACTATTATTGAATTGGAAATGTGGTAGGTGTGAATTAGGCCAGAATCAATCTGCAACTCTTATGGTTGACGGGAATTTACACAAGTACAAATTTCTAATGTCAAACTGGTTATCCAATAAATTTGGTACTTCCTATGTAATCCGACACTTCACCAATCCGGCTTTTTATACCGTCCAACAAGTCATAGAAAATTTTGTGCCTTCTACTTCAACAGGGTAAAGCAAAATACCAATACAAAACAAATGTTTTTAGTTTTAATTATTTCGTATGTTTGACACTTTATTTACATGTACTGTATTAAATTCTATATAATACATAGCTTGTTCTGTTTGCTTATGTTATTAGCGACTTACTCTCTGCTTTGGTGGTGCTGTGGTTCGATATTTTGCTGGATTGCCAAATAAGTACTTCACTCGTACGTCCGCACTTGATTTTATGCTGTTGTGTTTAAATGGAAATTCTTTTCCTTAAAATTACCTGTACGGTTGCCATAAACTGAGTTTTAAACAATGCTACCCATTTTCCGTTCTCCTTCGCTTAACGTTGTATCTCATTTGTAAATGACGAGACTACAGCGGGATCTAGCGTAAATG
This sequence comes from Nephila pilipes, assembly GCA_019974015.1. Classification (NCBI taxonomy): domain Eukaryota; kingdom Metazoa; phylum Arthropoda; class Arachnida; order Araneae; family Nephilidae; genus Nephila; species Nephila pilipes. Next base: position 66,806 of record BMAW01015531.1, read on the forward strand.
CGCCAAGTGCCTTGTCTCTCCTCTCTAACAAAAGATGTTTACGATTTTGTAATCTCGGATCGGCGATAAAACCGTTTGCGGAATTTTATGACTATAGAAAGATTATCTTGCTTTTATCGCTCCGAGTATTTTTATAGGCAAGAAACGATGGAATAAAAATCATCACGATTATTATCGAAGAAGGATGCACTAATGTACGATCTGTTTTACAAACATTACTTGTTAAATCTCTTTAGTTTTATGATCCTGACAATGCCTCTCATTTTAATGACATGGATCGTGCTAAAATTATTTTTATTTCTGGGATTGTTTTTAAAATTTTATGTTTACAAATATTAGGGTCATGCATTTTCAAAAACTAAACGGACAATTTTATGTTTAAAATCTTATTTTAAAAAATATTAACATATATTTATGAGAATCTGATTTAAAAAATGCTTAAACTAAATTTGTGAACGTTTTACACCTTGGTGAAAAATATCTTTGTCTTTTTCTTAAAATATGATTTTTAGAATTCTGGTTACTTTACTGAAATTTTTTTTTATTCTTAGTGACGGCATTTTCCGTATTAGTTACTTAAGGAAATAACCACATTTTATAATCGACAATCACTAATTTTATGTATAGCACAATACTCGAGTGGCCGTAGTTGTGTAGGAGGTAACATGTCCGACAGAGAACACTACCAACTCGAGTTCGATCCCGGAGGTTTCGAATTGGGTCAACTCGGCCTTCCATCCCTCTGAGTCAATAAATCAGTACCACGTTCACTTGGTAAATTAATTGGTGTTTTTGTGGTGGCTAACCATTCGGCCTGGGCACTAGCTAATAATTGGCATTCCAGACTCAAAAGCTACAGGAACACATGGCGCTCGGGACTTGTATTCATTTTGTAGATACTAGAATCATGACTCCCTCCCCGAGAGACCCGTGTGGTGACCGATGATGACAGAATAGTCGCACTGTATCTCATGCATGTCGTAAAAGGCGACTAAAATGGGTACTCAGCGTCTGAGGGTATAGCCGGGCACCCGGCCCCTGGGGATTATATCAGGGGACCTCAGGGACTTGCCTTCGTTAGGCAAATACGGGCATCATGACCCCGAGGCACCCGAGTGATCTTTTTCTTTCCCATGGGGTTCACTGCCTTTGGTAAACACGGGTGACGCGCCCCCGGGTTACCCTAGCAATCCTTCTCTATATTCGACCCTCTTTCTAGTCAACCAATTTGTCTTTCTTGTATTTCTTCTCGTCTAGACCACAGTTATTTGGCACATCATAGCCATATCTGGCTCTTGCGCCAATAAACTTTACTTTCTCCCTTGACCCTTCTTGTCGATCAATTCTTTTTTCATTGTTTTACATTCTAGATCACAGATTTACTTTGTTTGGCGCAGTATGGCTACGTCTAGCTCTTGCGCCAATAAAATTTCACTATCATCATCAGCACTTTCCCTGAGAGGCATCCAAGTGATTCTTATTTTTCATAGGATTGGGGTAAACACGAATGAGAGACTCACTCGGAACACTCTAGCGATTCTTTATTTTCTATATTTCGTCAACAAAACTTTTACCTTTTTTGATTTTTTTTCAAACATTTAGATCAGTTAAACATTGTTTGGATCAGACAGCCATATCTCGTTATCGCGCAGTTAAATTCCTTTATCTCTTGTTATAGGAACAAATATTCACCGCTTGATGGGCCGAATATTTTTACATTGACAGTAAAATTCTTAGCTGTAAGATGAAAACACATTTTCAATATGTAATATTAAGTACTGGATTACAATATAGACAATAACATAAAAATTTCAAATTGATGTTATGATTCAAGGCTTCAAATTTAATATTATAAAACGCACATTTTGATAAGGGCGCTTAAAACATTTAACTACTGTAGTAGAAAATTATCTTGCACCTGGTTTAAGATTCTCCAATTTTTTTAAGTTATCGTTTCCTTTTAACTGTTACCATGAATTAATAAATATAATATATACATAGCTCTCTTGGTAATCCAGCAGATATCAGACTAGGGCACCACCGAATTACTAAAAAAGCGCCAATGGCGAATTTGAACTGCATAAACTATAAATGTAATGCACCATATGCAAATAAAGTGTCAAATAAGTAACTGCAAAAATGTGCTATTTTGTATTGATGGCTTGCATTATTCCATTGAAGGGGAAGGCATAAATTATGCACCAGTGATTTGTCTGCCTGTGTAAAAGCGCGGTGTACTGGCAGGGTCAGAAATATTAAGTGCCTGATTACAAGGAATGTACTGCATTGGGGAAAACTAATGTTCATGTCTGGTAATCCAAATGACATTTTAATAACAGTTTTTGTAATATAAATGCTTACTTCCTGCTTTTGTTCTTTAAAATCTTTATTTATAATGGTCGTAGAAACAAAGTAAAAAATCGTTTTGTAGTGTTAAAACTTGGCGGCATTAAATATGAACATTAAATCTTGCCCAAAATTTATTTGCCATTCTTTGGAATGTTTGCTACTTGTGTAACTGGTTCGATTTTCTTAATTTTTACTTCACTTTCATTAATTTTATGAAAACGGAAACGCCAAAATAATGAAAGAACAAATCAAACCAAAGTCTATTGTTTTTGTAAGCTACCAACACGCATTAAATCGCAATTATGAGCTTTGTTAGCCACCTTATTTATAATTGCTGTCGTGAAACTTCTGCTATTTTATATTTTTATGAATTGCTTTTCAAAAGGCTATGTTAAGCAAAGTACTGCGATGGATGAAACCGAAGGTGTTTTGATGAAATTAAATGCGAGAGACTGAAAGAACTAGCCAATATAACAATACCCTATAACAAAGACTTATAATAAACATCCTTGGATATTTGTTATACGTTTTTAATAATTGCGAATTGCGTAAGCATATTTTTTTCGTGTTTCGTAATTTTAACTAGAAGTTTCTACTTTCCAATCGTTATTACGTTTAAAGTAAACATTTGTATTTATCCATTTGCATTTTTGACGTAATTTTATAATTTTTGAATGAACTATCGCTCTGAAGTGATGTTTAACATATCTTTAATGGGCATTTCGATTTGGAATATTTTCTGTTGTAAATTTTCGAATATGTATTGGAGAAAAAAATATTATGATTGCTTTAAAAATCTCATTTGTCATTTTCTCGCCTTTAATTTGTTACAGTAAATGCGTTCTCTACGTTTATTATAAACAAATACTGCATTTAATGCCCTTTTCTTGCTTGCATGCTTGTTTATAGATTTTGATTTTGTAACATATACCACGCATGACCTAACTTCTGAGGCGTCTCTTTCGTTTGTTATCCATACCCATTTCAATGCCATATAGATTAAGAGAAGCAAGACTAAGTACCTGATTTTTTTTTTTCTCCGATTTCTGAAAACAAGTGGGGAGGGTGTTCCCGAGTGTCCTTCCTGCCATGTCCCTTACACGATCCATCACATTTTAATTATGTGTCATATTTTTAATCATCATCGTTGTATTTTTTTCAATCATCAGTTTTAAACCTTTCTGACTTGATGGGGGAAGTGGCCGCGGTAGCCTAGTGGTCAAAGTTTCGGATTCGTGGAGGGCGGTTTTCGTTCAGTCGCGGGTTCGATCCTTGGCCGCCAAAGACCCGTCGTGTAGCTGGGCTGATGCACGCTCAATCTATCGGGGCCCAAAGTTCTCCCTTTGGTGCAATGTGGATGTTAAGAGATGAGGTGCCAGCTCAGGTATCGTCCTCGTCACTTGACCGAGGTTCAAAATTACGACGTCCGTCACCAATAGCCCTCGTGTTGCTTCAAGTGCTACGTTAATAAAAAAACTAAACTAAACTAAACTTGGTTGGGGAAACTCCCCACCATAACTTGTTTGATTTTTTGAAACACATTGGCCTTTACACTATATTTGAATTTTAACTTTTTTAGCCACATCTTGCTCTTGTGCCAATAATCTTTACATTCACTCTCTGTTTTCGACCCTCCTTGTCAACCAATTTCTTTTTCAATATTTTCCTAACTCTCATACCAGTTTTACCTCGTTTGGCGTAGCATAACTTGATCTTGGTCTTGCGTCATTAAAATATCACTCTTTATACTAGCTACACAATTAAAGGCTTTAAATTGCAAAAAAATTGCATTTGCCATAATTTCTCAATTGTAAGACCCATCTTGATTTTGAGACTCTAAATATAAAAAAAAAAAAACTAATTATCGACAAACTTATTTTCCTTTGTTGTAATCTTTAGCAAAATTTTTATTTCAACGAGCGTGAAGACAAGAAAAGCAAACTATTTGTAACAACCTTCATAATGTAGTGGACTATGAAGGTCGCTGTTAACTGTTAAAAAGTGTGAAAAAATGAAAACGAGCATAAAACAAGGAAGCGTGAATGAAATGCAATTCGAAATATGTAGCCATTGTATAAAACGCGCCCAATTTTTAGGCGTCAAATTAAAAGTATGTTATGCATGGACTAACAAGGGTAATTTTCTTTTAACTTACTGCAAGTTAAAATATAGGAAGAATGAAAAGCTGTTTCACATTGCTAGTACTTCTAATGGCATTATTGGTACAATAACTAAACATTAAGTTTAATTTGATCTAATATAATCGAAAATGTACAGATAAATTTGTACTGGGTGCTGTTTTCAGACGATATGTGAAAAGAAAATCTTATTTCTTCTGCCATATAATTTTCGAACTTGCGTTTAATGAAAATGAATTTGTTCGTAAAATGTATTCAATTGTAATATTTCTCTAGCACTATTTTGATACTTTTTATTAGGGAAGCTTACACTCTACTTGCGTCTACTGTTAATATTCAGAAAATGTAAATACATTGAATGTTTCCTCTTCAGGTGTCATAGAATATGAAGAATGTTTCCAGAATGCTTCCCTGAGCTTCCAAAGTTGTTACAACAAAACTCTGCTTCCAGATTCCCTCACAAATGATGACAAATCGAAGTGGAAGGCTGAATGTTGGTAAGTGTCAATTGAAATAAATTTCTCATCCCCCCCTCCCAATATCCTAATAAAAAATGCTTGTTATTTATCTGTAGTAAGCCAATTTTATTTTTTGGTATTTGCGCACCATTTCGGAGAAAAGTTTTTCCAAGTCTTTCCTTTTGAACGACGCGATTTATTGCATTCTTTTCAACTTAGAGGCTTAACTCGAAACAATGACTAATCGTGTTTTCTTATGTAAGCTGTTTAGTTTTTAAACTCTTTCTATGTAATTCATGGTGCCTTTTCCAACAAATTTTAATGAAGCAAATTAGTTTAATAAATTGCATATTTTTTAACTTTGAAATGGTGGATTTTAAAATAAAGTTTTGAATATTTTCATATGCTGTGGGTGGGTAAGTTATGTCAAATGCATACCTGTTTGCTATTTGTAATTTATTTTTCAAGTAATTTTTATATTACAACTCGTATTTACAGCTAAAAAGATTGGTGTTCGTTTCACTTAATATTTGCTATTCCAAAGTGGCATTACTGGTAAGATGCTAGTTTCGCTAATTACTTTTCTTAAAGAGGTCGGTGAATTGTATTCGTTTTTAGCAAAATGTTTTTAAGTCTCATTTCCTTCCTCCTCGAAAACATTGTGTTGAATGAATTTGGCCACACATCTTCAAAAACACACGGCACAATATTTTGTGTTTCTTGGCATAACTGAGAAAATAATTTCATCTATTGGTCCCTGGATGCCTCGACTAGGAATGGAAATAACACTTTCAGCGATAGAACTAGCACAGTAGTTTTAGTCTTTGGAATTTCAACACGAAGTTATTTACTTGTAATGTAGAGTCTTACCCTTAACTTTTAAGATTTCATCCTTCCCGATTAGCCTTTAAGGGTCTCGTTGCGTATAAGTCATACTTTTTGGGAATGTGAGGAACACATCACTAACGAAACGGGTTGTATACACGCGGTCGTGGCATATGCTCCGTGTTCTTAATTTACATAGAATATACATTCCACGCGGAAGCGTTTTACATGAAAAAAAAAAAAAACAAACATATACCCATATAAACATGCCCATTTTAAGGGCGGTAAATTGTGCCTTTAAGTTGTTACTCAACTTTTTAATTAAATATAATGCCCATTTTGCAGAATATATACAATGGGGGGGGGATACTAATTTTTCTCAACGAGCAGAATTGCTACAAACATCATCCAGGAATATGTACACCTTTTATCGATTCATTCATTCCTTTGTGGTCGCCATAGCCTAGTGGTCAAGGTTTCGGATTCGTGACCTGCGGTTTTCGTTCAGTCGCGGGTTCGAGCCTTGGCCGCTAAAGAGCCGCCATGTAGCCGGGACTGATGCACGTTAAATCTTTTGGGGTCTTAAGTCCTCCCCAGGCGTGGTGGGGAAGTTAGGAGAGGGGGCAGCTCGGGTGTCGTCCACATCAATTGACCGAGGTTCAAAATTACGAGGTCCGATGCCAATAGCTCTCGTGTTGCTTCTAGTGTGAAGTTAATAAAAAATGAACTGAACTCGTTCATTCCTTTTTCTTACAGGCCGAACGAGCAGCTATTTTCTCGCATTCCTTCTTTCGTTCTGCCTTAACACCACTGATAGTATTTTCTCTTTTTCCTCCCGCTCTCAAGGGCTTACCTGCTCTACGTGACATTTGCATCATGGCACCCCAATTCCAGCCGGGCTTATGCCAACTATTTCGGCGGCTGAATAGGCAAATTCCATTCAAGATCAAATCAAATCATCCCACTTCATTTCGAATCCAAATAAATTCATCTGCATATGAATTGAAGAGATAGCGCACGGTCTCCAGATACTACGCAATTATGCTGAATCCCATCCTCTACCTGCTTGAGGATATGGTTCTATGCCTAATGTAATATTTTTTTTTATTCATTTTAAAACGAAAACGATCAGTAATTTCAAGGTTCTCTCTTGTTAAATTGTGACCGTGGTTCAAAATTACGTAGTAAACGTGTGATGCGAATTGTCTCTTCTTTCAACCCTCCTTGTCAACCAATCATTCCGTTTTCGTTTTTTTTTTTTTTTTTTTTTTTTTTAACATTTTGATTATAGATACAGCTTGTTTGAAGCGGAATAGCCACATCTGGCTCTTGCGCCATTACTTATCGCTCTTTTGCTTAGGAGACATGCTCTTCACGATTTCCTTTTATCAAGACCAACTGTTCTATTTAACTCTTCTGAAGCTTGCTTCTTCAAGGAAGTAAGACTTACGACCATGATGGTTTTAGATTGATTTACTCTTCTGTGTATGGTGTTTACTCTTCTTGCGCTTCCGGATTATCTTTCTTTTTATTCCACATTGAATGTTCATTTTCTGAAGTTTACCAAGAAAAATATGTCTTTGATTTAGAGTAAATTAACGAGTGTTATGCACAGCTTGATCAAATGTAACCCTTTCTGCAGTTAAAGAACAATCAACCACTTTACTAGAAATGACTTTATTCAGACAAGATCGTGCCTGATAAATAACGAGACTGAAGCTGTAAAACATTTTATTTTGAATTCATACAAATTTACTTATCGCCTACCATATGCACACCTACTCTATCCCTCCAACGCTCTATGCAAATCTTCCGAAGTTCGAAACTGTGCTGAAGTCTTGTTAGCTCCATCAGGACGTGTGCCGCTTGAACTTTCACAGCTTCAACGGATTCTAATCTTGTTCCTTTTAATGCAGATTTCACATTAGGAAACGGAGGTTGCATGGAGCAAGATCCGGCGCGTTGTCTTGGTGGAAACATTTGCCGTACAGATTCTTTGTCAATTCCTACAATTTTCGCAATCGCGTGAATACTTAACCGACAGTCAGATCGAACCAGATTACAGATTTTTGATTTTTGTTACCGATTACCGTTGTCATCCGTTTTTGACGTGGAAAGGCGAATAATCTTCTGTCATCTTGAAAACGCTAAAACTGCACAAAAATGCGTGCACGCAATACATATTCATTGCCTTATACTTTCAATAAATTATGAGTTTCAGTGGTGGTTTTTCCAAGTTTCACGTGAAAATTCACAATTCGTTGCTCGCTTATTTTTCTGGCGAAACAAAATATCTTTAATGCGAACGAAAGGCTGCGGGTATACGGATTTGTTTACAGAAGCGAGAGGCACTACATTCGAAAGGTTTCATGCTAAACAGCTGTATTCGTTGCCATTAGCGCATGCGTACTTCCGTTGCAGCATCAGTCTCGTTATTTAATATCCACACCTCTTATTCAGAATTAAGTTTATTAAGAAAAATAGGAATGGACTACAAGGAAAATAATCCTTGGTTGACTTAACTCCTAATTACAAAATGGCCATTCTTTCCCTGACCATCAAATTTCTAAATTTTCAACTTAAACCGAGAAACTTAATTTTGTTATTGCCTGAAATTCTTAATGTATCGAAAGAGGCCTTGGTTACTGACTTATGGCCTACTTTGTTTTCATCGAGTCGGGTGTTCCAGGCCTGATGCCACTAAAGACCCATCGTGTCTTTAATAGCATCGGGACTGATGCACGTTACATCTGGCCCGTGCTCCAAGTTCTCATTTGGGCGTGGAAGATTGCAAAGAAGTACCAAAAGTGCTATTAGTCGAGTGTCATCACTTAACAGACTCAAATTTTTGAGGTTCGTTGCCAATTGACCTCGTTTCGCTCTTCGTTGCAGCGCTATCAAAACAATAGCAAAAGTATTTTTGAAACTAAAGAACCCGTATTTGATTTGTCAAGAGTTGTGTTTATTCAAATTTGTCGTCACAGTTTAATCTTGTTTGGCGCAGCATAGCCATATCTGGGTCTTGCGCCAGTAAATTTTGCATTCAATCACTCACTCAAATTTGTTGTATTTTATTGCAGCGAATACAAGAATCTGAGGAACTGTGCCGTCCAAGCCGTAGAAGACACCTGTGGTGCTACTGCCTCGCAAGTTTTGCAAGACGAAATCACTAATCTAAACGGAGCTGGGCTGGAACTGGCTTGCCTAGAAGTTTTTGGGGAGTGTTCGAACTCTGCGATGATGCTGGCGTCATCCCTCCTACCCATCTTATTTGCCTTTCTGTGCATGTTTTTATAATTTGCCACGTGTGCGTTTGTGATATTTAATAAATGATTTACTTTTGTATTTCGATTATTCCATTTCTCTCTACAGATGAAGATTTACATTTACATTTACTTCCTTTAATACTTCCTGAATAGAAGGATCAATATGTGGCTAATCGTTGCTTATTGTGAAACAGGTGTTCGCTGGAGGGGAAATTCCTTTCTGAAGCTGACAGCTCTATTGAGACTCTGGTCGATTATAACTGAAATTGACAGGTGGCTCAAAGTAAGTTTCTGTAAGTTAAACGGTGTTTGAATTCGTCGTATCTTGAAATGTAATCTTTGGAACTGCATGCCAATACAAAATTTCATGTCTGCTGGTTCTTCAGGTAAGTACGGGCATCATGACCCCTAGGCACCTTAGTGATCTTTTTCTTTCCCATGGGGTTTACTGTCTTTTGTAAACACGGGTGACGCACTTCCGGGATACCCTAGCGATCCTTCTCTATTTCCGACCCTCCTTCTTGTCAAACATTTTTATCTTTTTTTTTTTTCAACTTCACGACTAGACCACAGTTTAATCTTGTTTGGCGCAGCATAGCCATATCTGGCTCTTGCGCAAATAAACTTTACATTCTCTCACTCACTCATTCATGTATGCTGGTGATATCATTATCTGAGATCCTTCATATGCTGGAAAAACATCAGGAAAGGATGTGAATTTTTTTTAATGGCAGTATAAGAGGGCATAAGCATTTTCGAGGAGGTCGCACAAGTCTTAATGATAACCTTTGAATTGGATGCCCCTCTTTCTCTCGGGGACTTACATTTAGTTAATGCTGAAATATGATTCCGAGGAGCACTAATTTTTTTCTTCCCCTGCGGTTTGTCATTTGTAAACATTGTGGGTAACACACCTGTGCGAGAACCTAGCAATCCATCTCTATATTCTACCTTTCTGGTTTATCAATTATTTCCCACCCCTTCCCTTTCCTGGGCCGCGGTAGCCTAGTGGTCAAGGTTGTGGACTCGCGACCGGCTGTTTTCATTCAGTCGTGGGGTCGATCCTTGGCCGCTAAAGACCCGCCGTATAGCCGGAGCTGATGCACGTTCAATCTGTTCGGGGCCCAAAATCCTCCCTTTGGCGTGGTGTGGATGTTAGGAGAGAGGGTGCCATTCTCAGGTGTCGTCCTCGTCACTTGACCGTGGCTCAAAATTACGAGGTCCGTCGCCAATAGCCCTTGTGTTGCTTCTAGTGGGACGTTAATAAAAACTAATCCCTTTCCTAACGTCTAGAAAAATACCTTTGCATCTTGTTTCGCTTTGCGTAGCCGTTCTTACACCCTTGAGTGGCCGCGGATTCGCATCCTGTGGTTTTCGTCGAGTCGTGTGTTCGAGCCTTAATGCCACTAAAGACCCGCTGTGTCACCGGGGCTGAGGCACGTTAAATGAGTCGAGGTTCAAAATTTTCCCGTTCATGTGGTGTGTGTGAGGGATGTGTCAGCTCGGGTGTTGTTCTCGTTACTTGACCAATACTCAAAATTGCGAGAATAGTCACCAATAGCCCTTGTGTTTCTTCTAGTGTGACGTTAATAAAACCAAACATTATGCATCATTGAACTTCACTATCGGTTACTGACCCACCTTGTCACCAGATTTTTTATTTCTTCCCTTTTTTTATTTAGACTAGTTTCAACATACAATTGTCCACAACTTATCCGTATCTGGCTTTAGCACCTCAATCCTTGTCTTTCACTTGACGTTCTTCCTATGCAAACCACGTTATGCACTTCAAATTTATACTCCAAAGCCAAACCATCGAATAACTTTATTCAAAGATTCGTAGATGAATACGAGATGCAATCGGACGAAAACAAACAGAGTAATGGCCAAAAAACGATTGAATTTTGTTTCAGTACTTTGCGGTATTACATCGCTCCTGATAGTAAAACATTGCCTCGAGAGGCTTATTGTGAACAAACTGGAACATCCTCCCTAGTCTCCCGATCTGGAACCAACTGAATGTTGCCAGTTTCCACGGCTGCGACTGAAATTGAAGGAACTGTTTTTCTAGTTCAGAAAAGGTGATGGGAAAATACGATGAAGCAGTTGGTTTTTCAGCGTGCGTCATCTGTGGTGGTTAGCGAATCTCCTCTCTACTAAAACAATAAATTATTCATGCATGTCTTTTATCGCATTACAATAATGAGTAACGTTACTCTTAGTGTGCATCATTTTGCTATCGGAACAGGGCTCCTCTTTCTGGAGTGTTTTTGTAAACGAACATCTTACACGAAGGAGTGATAACAAAAGATTAGTTCATTTGACCGTTGTTCAGAATTTAAGTGTGGAATTTTGACTATAATTGAAAGTTAATTTTTTTTTTTGATGCGTTAGGATTAGTCTTATTTTGTAAATTATACAATTATAAGAAATTTAAATGCGTACTTTTCCAGATTTTATCTAAATCTTTCCAGTTTCCATAACACTATTTTTCAGTTGTTTCTCTATATGAAAGGGATGTTGTAAATTCTTATAAAATATGGGGGATATGTTTAGTGGCTTATAAAAATCCTGCTGTCGGAGAAAGACTAATTTTCACACAATTTTATTACAATTCAACTTCTATCATAGAATTTTCAGTACTGGTTCCATATGAATCGTCAAATGCATGCTTCTTTCCATTTTCGATCTCTGGGCGTGTGAAATGTAAGATGTTGTAAATAACTTATTTTTTTGAAAAAAAATATTTATAACTAATTATTGAAAATAATTCGATATCGAGGTTAAATTAATGGGAAAGTGAATACAATGTAAAAAGTTTTAAAATCAATTTATCCTGCCTTGTTATACACAAGAGAATGCTTAACACCAAAGGAGCTGTAACCTCATTACAGGCCCTGGATACAGAGTTCTAACGTTAGAGAGCACACGACCGGCAATATATCTATCGAAACTGGAGTTCAGAGTCCCGATTCCACTAAACTAATTGTGTATATAGGTGCTGATGCGTTAATAAAGAAGCACGGGCGTTATCCAACTATAAAATTGGAACACAACTAGAACATTTCATAACTTAAGTATTATGGAATCAAGGCGTATAGCGAGAGATGCGAGATGGCGGTACCATAATAGTCATAGTAACAAGCTAAAGGCTAGGTTTGTTACAGATCAGTAACGGATTAGTCCCGATTCTACTGCACATCCGTCTTGTACCGGGGCTCTATGTCTAGAAGAATTAGCACTGTAATATATAGTTTATGGTCGCAAAAACGCTGCCGGCGTTGTTTCCTTCAAGTCCGAGGCATCTTGTGATCTTTTCTTTCCTTTGGGATTTACTGTCTTCGGGAAACACGGGGGACGCACTCCCGGGATACCCTAGCGATTCTTTATTTTCGACCATCCTTGTCAGCCAATTTTTGTCGTCTTTTTAATTTTTTTCATGTCAAGACCACAGTCAAATCTTGTTTAGCGTAGCATAGCCACATCTAGCTCTTGCGCCAATAACTTAACATTCACTCACTCGCGTTTCCTTCGAGTCTGGTGCCATTTAGGACCCTCCGTGTAGCGGGGCTGATTCTCGTTAAATCTGTCAAGGCTTCTTCCTTTGGCGTCGTCTAAACCACACTTGAATCTTGTTTGGCGCAGCGTAGTCACATCTGGCTCTTGCACCAATAAACTTCACTTTCTCTCGCACGGAGAGGGAGATATCTGTTCTGGTGTTGTCTTCGACACTTGATTGTACACCGTAGATCGCATCTTAGTATCCAGTATTTCATCCTCATCGTCGCATTTTTAACTTTTCTTTTTTAAACTTATTTTACTTGGTGGGGTCTTCTCCACCATAACTTATTTAAAAATGAAAACAGAATTTGTGGTTTAAACCGTATTAAAAATTTTAAACTTTTTACAGTGGTTTACAATTATTTTTTTTTTTCATTTGTCAATAATCTAAGGTTTTTAAGATTTGTCTTATAAAATTCTTTGTGGAATTATCAAAGAATGTTTGTCACAGCATATACACATTTGGCTTTTGTGCCATAAACTAGCAGTCACTCGGTACCCGACTGATGCTCAAAATCTCGAGGTCCTTAAGCAACAGCCCTTTTGTTGCTTCGATGAGCAAGTACTCTTTATAGAGGAAGTTTTGGAAATATGGAAAGCGGAGTGCCAGCTCCGATATCCTCAGCGTCACTTGACCCTGGTTCAAAATTATGAGATCCGTTATCAATAGCCCTTGTGTCGCACTTCGAAGTAACATCTGTGGCCGCGGTAGCCAAGTGGTTAAGGCATCGGACTCGCGGATGGTGGTTTTCGTCGAGACGTGGGTTCGAGCCTTGATGCCACAAAAAACCGTGTCGTCCTCGTCGCATGACCGTGGTTGAAAATTACGAGGTCCGTCGCCAATGCTCCTCGTGTTGTTTCTAGTACGACGTTAATAAAACCGTACCCAACGAAATGCGACATCTATAAACAGTCAAGGAATTATGAAAAATGAAGCACCATCACAGGTGTCAACCTTGTCATCTGACAGCACAGTTCAAAATTGCTATTGACAGAGGTTAAAAATTACGAGATCCGTCGCCAATAGCCTTCCTTTTGCTTCCAGTGTGGCATTAGTTTTATTAATCTATCAAAATTACGAGGTCCATTGGTAGTGGTTAGCGGACCTTATCAAGCAGAAAAGGACAGCCGGAAGCTTTCTTAAGTACTCTCAAAACTTCGTGATTAAAGCTTTCAGTTTTAGGGTGACAAAGATCTCAAAGCGTTTATATTGATGATTTTTTAGAGAATCTTATTGCTTTTATAATTTTTGGGAGATCTTGGAAAAGATTAAATCAATTTTTTAAACTCTATTATTCTGATGAAAAATCTATTGTTTTAAACTGATAAAATTTTGGGAAAATGTCATTAAAATTCAAATGTTTATTTTGGTAAAAATAATTAAAAAAAATTTAAGTCTTTTTTTCCCCCGCTTCCATTGATGACGCAATATACTGTGTTCGTAGTATTAATTTTTTAAGAATTGGAAATTTTTTGCGCGATGTAATTACGTCATTAAAATGACATTCTGAATGATTCAGTATCTGTAAAGTCGGATGACGAACTGTGAAAATCGCTTTCGAAATTTCTTGGGCGAAAGAAAACTGAAAGAGTAGAGGAAACTGTAACCTTCTGTGCACAAGGACGCAAGGTACGATTTATTGCTAAAGGTGAAACGCAAATAATAAGACTCGTGTTGCAAAATATTATCAGGTTGGGATTTGTTTGACATTGAAAAGAGAAAACATTTATTTTCCGCTTTACATTCTTCTTCAAGACGTTCTCGGCTGCTTTTCTTATTTAAATTACGTCAGCTTTTTTGAGGGAATTTCTCGTTTCTTCCAGAAAGATTGAAATATTTTGAAAATTTCATCGTACTTAATTTCGAAATGCATTCTTAGTTATAGTCATAGACTCTAATATTTTGATAGGTGTAGAAAGTTTTTAATTGCCTTCTCGGAATTTATGACCAGATTATTTGAAACTGCTGATTATACACACGCACTCGCACCCTCGGAGATTTATCTTTAGGTAGGTACGGGCTTCATAAGCCCTAAGATTTTTCCCATGGGTTTGGCGTGTTATAGACGTTTGGAGAGTGGGTGTGCCAGCTCGGGTCTCTTGACCGAGATTCAAAATTACGAGGTCCGTCGCCAATAGCCTTCGTGTTGCTTCTGGTGCGATATTAAAAAACTACCTTCCTTTCAACCAATTTTTATATATTTTTTTTAACGTCTGGAACACAATTACACCTTGTTTGGCGCAGCATGGTTACATCTCGCTCTTGCGTCATTAAACTCTATCAATCAAATACGTGCATATGTCGTAAAAGCGACTAAAATGGGTACCCAGCGTCTGGGGGTATAGTCGGACTCCCTGCCCCTGGAGATTCTATCAGGGGACCTCAGGGGCTTGCATTTTTTAGGTAAGTACGGGCATCATGACTCCTAGGCACCCTAGTGATCTTTTTCTTTCCTATGGGGTTTACTGTCTTTGGTAAACACGTTTGACGCACCCCGGATTACCCCAGCGATCCTTCTCTATTTTCGACCCTCCTTGTCAACCAATTTGTGTCTTTTTTTTCAATTTCTTCTCGTCTAGATCACAGTTAAATATTGTTTGGTGCATCATAGCCATATCTGGCTCCTGCGCCAATAAACTTTACTTTCTCACTTGACCCTTCTTGTCGATCAATCTTTTTTCATTGTTTTACTTTCTAGATCACAGATTTACCTTAGTTTGGCGCAGTATGGCCAAGTCTGGCTCTCGCGCCAATGAAACCTCACTATCATCATCATCAAATACGTGCATTCGAAACGAATGTTGATTAAAAAGAAATGTTTCATGTCAATAATTTTTTTCGCTCGATTTGCACAATGTTGTACCTGAAATCAAAATGTGTTATTATTATTATGTACATTTCACTTTTGACGTTACCCTAGCGATCTTTCTATATTTTCGTCCCTCCTTCTTGTCAACCAGTTTTTGTCTTTTCTTCAACTTTTTCATGTTTAGACCATAGTTAAATCTTGTTTGGCGCATCATAGCCATATCTGGCTCTTACGCCAATAAACTTTGGTCGACATTAGGGTCAAGTTCGAAAGTAATCTATTTTCATTGTTTTGACGTCTAGATCACAGATTGAAGTCCGCAGTAGCCTAGTGGTCATGATTTCGGATTCGAGACCGGCGGTTTTCGTTCAGTCGCGGGTTCGATCCTTGGATGCCAAGGACCCGTCGTGTAGCAGGGGCTGATATACGTTAAACCTGTCGGGGCCCAAAGTCCTCCCATGGCGTGGTGTGGAAATTAGGAGAAAGGATGCCAGCTCAAGTGTCGTCCTCGTCACACGTCCGTGTCGGCCACATTTAGCTTTTGCGTCAATAAACTTCACTATCGCTCGGTCACTCATTCACTTTTGACGTTGTCTCCAACCCTTTCACATACTTGTTTCAATTTGACTTGATTAGCCAGGAAAAGCTCGTCAGAGATGAAGTCCGATGCTTGTTTTTAACACAAAGTCTTAATTTTAGTGACTCTCTCAGAATGAAAGTGATGCTGTTTCAACTTTGGGAAGATCTGAAAGTCGTTTGATCGTGCAGAAGGACGCCTCACTGCTTCAGCGTCATTGACACGAACTACAGCTCAGAAATACGAAAACGCATATAATTAATTGAAGACAAATGACTCTTTCAGATACAACGAGAATTTTGAAAATCTGATAAATATTTATGGCAATGGAGGCATTAATCTTCATTAAAACTTGGATAAGTTTAAACAAAGATAACTTACAAGCTTTTTTATTACTATGAGGACACAAATTTTTTCAGACCTTGGAGTGTAGTACATAATTAAATTCTTCGGATGTTTCTTAATTATATTATTCCAAATAAAAATGTTATGCTTTGAACTGTGCATATTCTTTAAGAAAATAAATGTTATACTTACACGGGAAAATTAAATCAATATTTAAAGCATACAACACGTCGGTTGATAAGTTCACGGTCTCACTCATGGCGCCCAAAATACAGAATTAATATTTTTTAGTAAGTACTAACCTTCAAAAGGTAACTGTAAAGATTTTATGACGATCTGACGTTTGGTTCAAAAGTTAAAGTGGTTTTAGTGAAACAACATTTTTTATTTTCAAAACAATGGGAAAAAAAGAATTTCGTGTGTCGATAAGACATTGCTTTTTGATGAGAAAAAACACCAATTAAACGAAAGCATTCCTTAATAAGTGTTATACGGACTCTGCATGAACCATGTGGTGACCGGGAATGACATAATAGTCCCACTGTAGCTCATGCATGTCGTAAGAGGCGACTAAAATGGGTATCTAGTGTCTGACAGTATAGCCGGTGGGGATTATATCAGGAGACCTCAGGGACTTACCTTCTTCAGGTAAATATGGGCATCATGACTCCGAGGTACCCTAATGATCTTTTTGTTTCCCATGGGGTTTACTGTCTTTGGTAAACACGGGTGACGCACCCCCGAGTTACCCTAGCGATCCTTCTCTATTTTCGACCTTCCTCCTTATCAACCATTTTTTATCTTTTTTTCAATTTGCTTACGACTAGACCGCAGTTAAATCTTGTTTGGCGCAGCATAGGCGCAACTGGCTCTTGCGCCAATAACCTTTACATTCACTCACCCACCCAGCGATAATTACCTGTTCGCAGACCTAAAAAAATGCTCGCCGGAAGGAGATTTGACTCTAATGTGGCGGTGATCACCGAAACAAACTCCTATTTTGAGGCCTAAGACAAATCGTTTTTTCCAGAAAGATTTTGAAATGTTAGAGAAGCGCTGGAATGCTTGTATCGTTCTGGAGGAAGACTATGTTGATGAATAAAATCGAATTTGACTGAAAAAATTGTATTTCCTTCCTTTCTTAGACAGAAAAATTTTCAGCCGATGTGTTACTTACAAGGATCGTTAGGGTATCCCGAGAGGGCGTCACCCATTTTTATCAAAGATAAAACCCATTTTGAAGGTTAGGTTAAACAACAAATTTAAAAATTTCTGTAATTATCATACAAAAATTTGACTCTGTTTTTTTCTATGCAATTTTGCGGAATGAAATGCATATATTTTGAATTAACTTAATGTACGCAGTTATATAAATGGACATTTATTAATTAAAAATATCAGGATAGAAATTTTTATTCAGCTTTAATTATGTATATTTAATTTTTTTTTTTTAAAGTTAATCAGTATTTGACAAAAAAAAGCATAAAAAATGATCCCATCAAATAAAATGGCTATAATACAAATAAATCTAATAAACTCCAGAAATTTAAATATTTTACTTGTGATGAAATTTTATGACTTCGATTATTAGATAACACTCACAAGACAATCCAATTAAATTGAAGAAACTATTTTCAAATTGTATCGAATAGAAATGTGGCCGCGGTAGCCTAGTGGTCATGGTTTCGGATTCGACCAGTCGCGGGTTTGATTCTTGGCTGCCAAAGACCCGCCATGTAGCTGGGGCTGATGCACGCTAAATATGCAGGGAATCAAAGTCCTCCCATTGGCGTGGTGTGGAAGCTAGGAGAGTTAGGGGCTAGCTCAGGTGTCGTCCTCGTCACTTGACCAAGGTTCAGAATTACGAGGTCCGTCGCCAATAGCCCTCGTGTTGCTTCTAGTGCGACGTTAATAAAAACTAAATTAAATTAATAGAAATCTACTTCTTTACTAAGTTTCGCATGAAAGATTAAATCTCGGGGCTTGTAAAAATGAAGGAAAATACGTCTAGAATTTTCAAGTTTATAATTCTATTTCCTAGAATTTTTTAATAAAGCTTTATATATATACACTTCACAATTATTTATATATGCTAATAATGATTGAATTACATAATTTCAATAAGAACAAAAGTAAAATAATTGAAAATTGATAAATAGTTATTTAAAAAAATATGATTAATAAGAGATACAATTATGATCCGAAAAATCATGAAAATAAGCTTAGCTAACATTAAAAATTTTTCAAAAAATCAAACTATTGAGACAAAAGAGTTTATAATGGAGAAAAAGTATTTTACAATGCTGTTTCTGGCTTTTGACAGAAATGATGCTTGAACACTATTTAGATCCAAACCGTCCAACTGAGCAAATTAGTTTAGAATATAATCAAAAGAGAATACATAGGCACAAAATCTAAAAAAAAATTGATAAATACAAGCTAAAATAATTTATAGGAAACAAAATTCAAATTTAACTAAGTTAATTAATAAACTAAGTTAGACAAACACTAATGAAATTATAAGTAGAAAACACTATTATGTTTTATATCTGACATCAAATAGCACTCGATTAGCTATTTTGTCCTTTCACACAATGCCCATCAATCCTCTGTACCGCTTTTTTTCTTATGTGATAAGTTAAAAAAAAAAACAATTCTGTTAAAAAAAAATTCTTCTAAATTTAAACGTTCATTTAAGTTTTAAACTTTTTATAATTATTTTTTTTTAAAAAAAAATATATACGTGTCGCCATCTGTTGCCTGAAAAGTGAAGTAAAATTTTTCATGGTCCATTGTATGTGCAGTTTATTCTCTTCTTTATAAGAAGAGATTGCCTTCAGGGGTTTTCTGATGTTAGGAAACGGGGGTGCAAGCTCAGGTGTTGTCCTTGTCACTTGACCGTGGATCAAAATTACCAGGTCCGTTGCCAATAGCCCTCGTGTTGCTTACAACTTTAATAAAAACTAAAAACTAAACTTCAGAGGTTTCTTTCATTTGGTGAGTACGGACTTCACCATCCCGAGAGGCCGTAATGGTCACTTTCTTTCCTATGGGATTGCTGTCTTTTGTACGCATGGGTGACACGCCCCAGGGTTACACTAGCGATCTTTCTTGTCGAAGTATCTTATAAATTAGCACTTCGATACTTCACATACGGTGATGGCCGCGGACTCATGGCCGACGGTTTGGGTTGATGCCTTTCTGACCCACCGTGTATCCGGGGCTGATGCAAGTTAAATTTGTCCAAGGCCGCAATTCCTCCCGTTGGTGTGACGTGGAAGTTAGGAGAGAGGGTGCTAACTAAGGTATCGTCCTTGTCACTTTATCTAGGTTCAAAATTACGAGATCCGCCGTCAATATCATTCGTGTTGCTTCTAGAGTGACGTTAAGAAAATTAATACAAACTAAGCAAAACATTTAAGAGTTTCGATAACAAAAACACCTGTGTTGGTTAATAATGGCAAATCAATATCAAAACCGATGGACCCTAAGCATTTCAAGAAGGAAGCCAAACTAAATAGAAGTAGTTCCAAAACCTCAGGGCAAAAAAACTCTGAATGCTTCACAACTGTTTTAAAACTCGAAATAATTTTTTTTCATTTTCAAAAATTTCATAATACGTGATTACATATGACTTAAGGTAACACATCAATTGATAAGTAAATTCAAATACTTAATTTTTTATATGTTTCATTTCAAAACAGTTCGGGCCCAAAGTCCTCCCGTTGGCGTGGTGTGGATGTTAGGAGAGGGGGGTGCCAGCTCAGGTGTCGTCCTCGTCATTTGACCGTGGTTCAAAATTACGAGGTCCGTCGCCAATAGCCCTCGTGTTGCTTCTAGTGCGACGTTAAAAAAAACTAAACTAAACTAAACTTCATTTCAAAACAATAAAAAATATTTCATAAATTTAATGTAAAAAATTTTTGAAAATTAATTTCCCCTTTCTGATGAAATATGGCGTCAAATACGTATGCAAAATTTTTTGTTTTAAGATTTTGAAAAAAATGATCTGCTATATTTTTTGGTAAACTAAAACAATTGCGCTTTTAGAGGGGACCTCAGGGACTTGCCATCTTTTGGTAAAAGTGAGTATTATGACCCCGACGCACCCTAGAGATCTTTTTCTCTCCTATGGGGTTTACTGTCTTTGGTAAACGCAAATTACCCTAACGATCCTTCTCTATTTTCGACCCTCTTTATCAACAATTTTTTTTTTTTTTTTTCATTTTCTACGTCTAGACCACAGTTAGATCTTGTGTGGCGCAGCCTAGTGATATCTGGTTCTTGCTCGAATAACCTTCAATTTCTCTCACTCACTCACTCACTGTGTCTCTGGAGACTAATTCAGAGAAATTCGTACTTTACTTTTATTTAATCTAATAATAAATTACCCAACGAAAGATATACAAAATTTAACTGTATTTGAAGTGCAATAATAAGACCAATAATTTTAAATTTTAAGATATTCAATTACTACAATGGTCATAAAAGAAAAAAAACAGCACCAGAACCTACGAAGCATATATATGTATGTGAAGGGATTATATATATATATATATATAATCCAGTAATATACAAAGGAAATAATTGAAATAATTAACTAAAATTAGAATAGATGCCAGAATATATACATAGGCAAAACTTTAAAATTAGAAAGATGACTTACTAATAATTTATTTAATTACAGAAAAAGTACATCAAAATTAAAATTTTTAATTGCCAAGAAACACAAAAACTTGCACAATGTAACAATTAAGAAAGAAAACAAATCACTGGAAGGATGCTAAACAAAAATAAAAATAGCAAGAAGATAAAGTTCAAATCATGAATTACTCCAAAACAAAACATTATAAAGAAGGGGGGAAATAATAAACAAAAGGAAATACAACATTTATAAACTCTTAAATCTAGTTTCTAAGCAATCCCATCAGGAAAATGTTGTAATGGTAGCCTAATCATCATGGTCATGAACTGGTGGCCGGCAATCTTTTCCGTCGAGTTGTGGGTTGGAGCCCAAGGTCTCTTGAGACCCGCCGTGTAGTGGGGCTCGCACACTTTAAACCTACCGAGGTCCCAAGTCCCCCCGCGGCGGGGTTTGGTAGTTTGGAGAGGGAAGTACCAGCTCCGGTGTCGACCTCGTTACTTGACCGAGGTTCAAAATTACGGGAAACGTCGTCACCAATAGCCTTCGCCAATAGCTTGTGAGTGTGATCGTTGATAAAAAATCATAACCCGTAAGCAAAATATTATCTCTCTCTCTGTATATATATATATATAGATGAATTTCTAAATTAATTGAAATTTCTGCTTCATTTTCCTCAACATTTACCTTTACAATGTATGTTTTCATATTCAAAACTGAAGCCAGCTATGATAACAAACTGAGAAAATTTTAACTATTCATGCATGAATTCTTATGTTAATTGCATATAATTAAGATACAAACAGACTGGGTGCGGTACAGTGACATCCTCCGTTTCATTGCATCACTGATTGCTCTATATGTATGGGAAAATAGCTTCGTCATTCTGGAAATCTTTTTTTCAGTTTTGCAAGATGTGTTACTTTCCACCTTCGGTCTTATGCTTGAATGCATTAAATTCTACACACTTGTGTATGCAATGAAGATACGACTATTGCAGCACGAAATTACTTGTTTTTATCCACCAGTAATAGTGAAGCCGTGAGCTATTGAAACTGTTGGAGAGTAGAATAAGCGTCGTTGTTTTAGAGAATAATGAAACTAATTGCTATGCATATAGAAAATTTCCCGCTTCCCTTTTGTAACATTAACATTGATTGCTCTTACATGAGAACAAATACAGTTTAATGAGAGAAAGATTTGACTATCTGGTTATTCAGTATACTTGTTACTTGGTGACTGAGTTATTGTGTCCATGACTCAAATGATCAATAGAGAGATGTCGAAAAGTCACAGATTGTGATTATTAACAATGTTCTCAGAAGCAACATAGATGACATTAGCAAAGTTCCTCATAATTTGGAGCCTTGGTCGGATGTCACACCTGTCTTGAAACACCTGTCGTAGAACTTGAGATGCCCCCCCTTCATCAAACTTCATCGTCACGACAATGGGACTTGGAGCTCCGACATATTTTGTGCGTATTATTCTTCTACGCCAAATGTATTCGAACTTTTAAACTTCGAGGAACCCTTTGAGCTTACTATTTTCTTGAAGGAACCCCTTGATCAAACTGAAGAAAAATAGAGTATTAAACCTTTATCTCACTAAAGTTTACAAAATTATTACTGCATCTCTATTTTATCATAATAGAAAACGTCTTAATAAGATAATGAATGTTAGGTAAGCTAATGGATATTTCGGAAGGGAGGGTTCTAAAATTTATTCTGTGACTAATAAACAAAGACAACGATATTTTAAAATATAACAAATTAATAAAAAGGAAAAATTTTTAATGACTTGACTGTGATTGTTTTTTTTTTATTGCAAAGTATTTTTACGTGTGGAATAATTGTTGATATCCGTAACCTGTCATCTTCAGCATCCAATCTGTTTTCAAGATTTTAGCTTTACATATGACATTTGAAATATTAACATTAGACGTTCCACAGCTCTTTTGGCAATTTCAGGGTATTCTTTTCTGAAGTCAACCCAAAAATGCATGATAACAACTTGATTAAAATTTAGTTTCGATTGAGTGTCGATCGATATATCAATTTGTTGTTCTCTTTTTTTTATTTGGAGTTTAGAGGTGTCACAGACTTGAGAAAAAATCAGGATCCAAGATATTTTTTTTTCTTTTCGAACAAGGAAGTATTCAAGAAATGTGTTTTTTTTTTTTTTTTTTTTTTTTTTGCAGATCTGATTAATGTTGGACCAAACTAAGTTTTACAGTTTTATGGAGATTAGCGTTACAGTCTACTAAAATATTATGCACAAATTAGGAAAGCATTCAATATTATCTTTCAAAATCCAATCTGCCCCAAATTTTAATTTAAAAAGAATGGCGTCGATTTTACTTTATACCTTGAACATAGTGAAATAAGTAAACAAATCAGTGAGCGATTCTTCACCTGAGCAAAGAAGGCAGACTAATATGTGACCTAATGTGTCTCGGTTATTGTATTTGAAGCACGTGACTTTTACAAAATTTAAGGTTTTATTTTATCCATAAAATGTATGCTTATGTTTAATTTTATAATCAAACTTCCTTTAAGAATTCTATCTTTTATAAAAATTAAAATTTTACTAAAATTTTGGCGCTTTGATTAAACAAATAGTGATCCCCTGCGGAACCCCTGACAAAGTTCCAGGGAACCCAATTTGAAGACATCTGTACTACACGATGCATTATCGTGAAGTCAGGATTCAAAACTATAACTCTACAAAGCAACATCAGTTTTTTGAGAACCCTAAGTAATTTTGTTGTACATACAGTGGCACAAACAATTGAGGATACACCTTACTTTTACTTGATAAATCCAACTTTCAATCAAAATAACACCTTAACCAGAAGTGCAAACGAATTTTTATTCTTAGACATAACAAAAGGTTTAATTAACAGTAAAAATAAAGAAAAATCAACGACAAAATTCTAAAATAAAACTTTTTAGAGGCATTTCAAATAAACATAAGCAGATTTTTACCTCAAAAAATTGAGGATACACAAATGAAATTTTTGTTTAACTACCACTTGATTTCTTTTTGCTTGCTACTAAAGTTTGGGAAATTTTATCCTAAACTTTTTCAACTGTTATTTCTGTCTTTTGCAGTCGGTTATGAGAATATAAAGCTGTAATTTTAAATGGAAAATGGCTCCTCGGAAAGAGACTAGTATTGATGTAAGAAAATTTATATTAAGGTTATTTAAGAAGGGAAAATCTTATCGTGAAATAGCTGAAATTGTCGGTAGAAGTCACTCATGTGTCCAGAAAATCATTGGGAAATTTAAACGTGATGGATTAATTCAAAATAAGAGTGGCAGAGGAAGGAAAAGTATTCTGAGTGATGTAGCTAAAAGGAAAATTTTAAAAGATATCAAGATTAATCCTAAACTGAGTGCAGTCAAACTAGCTGCAGAAACTTCTCGAATAATCTGCAGAAGTGTAAGTGCTGAAACTGTGAGAAATGTGATTAGACATGCTGGATATAGCAGTCGAGTAGCTAGAAAGAAACCTTTCATAAGCTTACAAAATCAGAAAAAGCGTTTGGAGTTTGCAAAAACTCATCAGTTGAAGGCAGAAAACTTTTGGAAGAAAGTTATATTTAGTGATGAAAGTAAATTCAACATTTTTGGAAGCGATGGTCGTCACACCGTTTGGAGAAAGCCGAACACCGCTTTGGATCCAAAAAATTTACGTCCTACAGTTAAACATGGTGGTGGCTCCGTCATGTTTTGGGGTTGTATGGCTGCAAATGGGGTAGGAAATTTAGCTTTTATAGATGGTATAATGGATCATAAGCTTTATATAGACATACTCCGCAACATTCTTAAAGAAAGTGCACAAAAATTGGGTTTAGATGGAAATTTTATATTTCAACACGACAACGACCCCAAACACACGGCACGTAATGTCAAAATGTGGTGTATTTTTCATTGTAAACAGCAATTGCACACACCGCCACAGTCCCCTGACATCAATGTCATAGAAAATTTGTGGGCCACACTAGAAACAACGGTCCAAAAACACCAGATTAGAAACAAAGCCCATTTAAAGCAAGTGTTACAAGAAGAATGGGATAAAATATCTCCAGATACCACTAAAAAATTGGTCGAATCGGTACCAAGACGTTTGGAGGACATTATAAAAGCCAAAGGACATGCAACAAAATACTGATACTGTCTATGCATGTAATATATCGAAAAAATTTCATTGGTGTATTCTTAATTTTTTGAGGTAAAGATCTGCCTATGTTTACTTCAAATATTTGTGAAACTTTTAATTTTAGATATTTTTTTGTTGATTTTCGTTATTTTTACTGTAAATTAACCCTTTTATTACGTGTAAAAGTAAAAATACGTCTTCTATTCTAGTTAATGTGTTATTTCATTAAAAGTTTGATTTATCAAGTGAAAGTAAGGTGTATCCTCAATTGTTTGAGCCACTGTAGTTCAAGTATGAAATTTATTCAACGAGACAAATAGATAAAAATATCAAATTAAAGTTGTCATTTTGAGCCATGGTAAAACGATGAAGATTATACATGTGAATCGATATCTCCAGTTCTTCTTAACTCTTCCATGTTCACAATAGCCGTGAGATCATGGTCGCGAAGTCATGGATAGCGTCCTTTCCTTCTAGTCTTGGGCTAGAGTCCTGATACTATTAAAGATATGGTGAAGAAATTTGGAGAGAGATGCGAGAGCTGGAATGTCGTCCAGTCACTTTGACCCAGAGTGAAAATGATGAAATGCATCGCCAATAGCTCTCTATTTGCTTTTAAGTGCGATATTGAGAAAAACGATCAATCAATCCTTACTCTTTCACACCTCTTAAGGACTTTTATCATTCAGTCACGTTTAATTTGAAGAAGCAAAGTACCTTCTCTACTTTAAATGTAGATTACAGATAAATATTCGTAACAATTATTCCAGCGATACACTTTGTTACTAATACGGGAGTGGCTCAAAAAGTGTTTTCTTCGACTATATGTGGTGTTGCTAAGGTAAGTTAGTATTACCATTGTTTGCTGTTTTCTATTGAACGGTTCTAAAGGAAATTTGATTTACAGATTAATTTTGATCACAGCCGCAAAGAATTGTCGTCATTTTACAATGAGGTATCGCCGTTGATGAAACAGGAATTCATAGTCATTTACCTTAAATCAAACAACAGTAAATGCAATGGGTTTCTAATGATGAAAAATTGTTCCTAAGATGACTAACACAACCCTATCGTCAAGAAAAGTAAAGGTGATGATTTTTCGGGGTACAAAGTATGTCATATTTACGGATTCCTAGAAAAATGATTTACTCCGTTTCTATTTCAAGTTGCCCCGTTTTTATTCCTAGTAGCTCCATTTCTATTACTACTACCCCGATTCCATTCTTAATATCCCCTTTTCCATTCAACACAAGTATTTTCTGAATTAATCTCGTAAATTAATGAGCATTTGGTGCGGCCAAATATGGCCGTTTCGCCTATACATTTAATGTGAAAATCAATCAAATTGTTTTTAAAAAATCATATAAATATTTTTATTATACAAAAACAAAAGGAATTGAAACAAATATCAAACTTAAGAAAACCATCACACCGGTTGCTTTTATAGAATTGCCAATGGATTTATGCTTCCTTTTCCTCCTCCACTCTTCTGCTTCAGAATTCCAAACTTCGGGTTCATGATGATGGTCATCGTTCAACCAGTGATCATCAGATTCTAGGGATGAGCAAGACAGAATGCGACTCTTTGGGCACTTTTCCAACTGTGATCCGAAGTAACGTAATAGGATTTGTTCCAAAATTTCTGCAGCTTCTTTTCCACAGGAGTGGTAGGTAGCTTCAGTTATGCAAATACGATGATGTTTCAAGGCACTAAAAATAAAAAAATAACAACTATAATAACAAGTTCATATTAGTAAGGTTTTTAAAAATACTAATGGAAATTAGGTATTCCCAATTAGGATTTCTTAGCAATTAGCATTTGATACGCAATGTTTATCGAAGTAGTTTATATTTAATCAAAACACAAAAGCATAGTTTGAAAAAAAAAAAAAAAAAGAAGATACTGTGACTATTACCCATCTCGTCTGTCATTTTAAGTGTTACTCGAATCACAAGTCTAAATTTCAACTTAAGTTCAAGCACAAATAATGTAGTTAAAATACTCAATTATGTTTGAAAACAGAGATTATTAATTCTTTAATAAAGGGAATGTTCTCAACCAGTTTCTCTCCCTCTAGTCCCTTGTCGCGAGTACTAACAACATTAATACGAGCCAGGGAACTCCTCAGAATTAAACAATTAACTAAATAGAATTAGATCCTAGTCACAACAAATCATGTAGACAAATTTATTAAGACTAGGATCCACATAAGAAAACTCTCGCGCACATCAACACTCTTCCTATCACCATAGCCTTTTAGCTTTCTCAATTCAATTCTCTATCACTTGTACACAACTTTGTTAATCTATTCATTTCCCTTCTATCACATTTATTTTATTTGCATAAACACGTCTCGTTTCACTTGGAAGAAATTGGAAATTTATATATAGAGCCAATTTAAATATTGGAAATTTAAATGTAAGCCATTGACTTCAAGGCAACTTGTGGCTCAAAAAGATGGGCCACTGAGCGTCGAGATTACGTGTAACACGATTGGAGTCAACAGCTGTTTACTAACGAATACGATTAGGCCTGGAATGTGACACCTGACGTGTTCTGGTATGGGCATAAAGAGGCATTTAAAATAACCCCACATTCCTTCGGTAAATATCACACTACAGATGAGATGGTTTGATGGTATGCATAGGTGGACGTAAAGACCTGCATTTAGTTCGGAAAGGCAATTTGATGGCCAGATGCAGACGAGATACTGAAACCTCATGTCGTACCTTATGTGGCAGCCATTTGTGATTCCTTTCTTTTAAAAGATAAGAAAGCTTAGCTTCCTTCAGCTCGTCTTGGGGAGAACGTACGTGAAGCTGAAACAATATAGCGTATGGAGAGGTCAGCATGTTTTCCGGACCCAAACACGATTGAGCATGTTTGAGAGTCACTTGAATGACGCATAGCAGTGAGACAAAGGCTATCTTTTACTGTCTGGACCTTGGAGATTGCACTTCTTCAGGAGTGGAACAGTATTTCCTATTATTGATTACCTCATTACAGACTCGCGAAACAGGTGTGCTGCATTCTTAGTTGTTCTAAAGAACCACAAGCCATATTAAACACCTTGCATCATTTCTAAACAATACTTTTATTCTCATTTAATTGTACATTAACCAAATTGTTGTTCGGAAGCCCTTTTTTATGTTATTTCAATCTTTTTAACAAATTAAAGCTCCCATTCCATTTTTTGCACCCTTTTTTCTTCATCGCGTTTTTACACATGTACTCGTCGTTTTATTCCCACGCGTGGCTAACTGGAGTAGTTTTCTTCTTTTCTTGTTCCCCTAATTTTTCTGAGCAGTGCATATATATATATATATATATATATATATATAATTGATTTTTTTTAAAAAAAATAAAGTGTCAAATTACAAGGTTATTCAAAATGAAGCATCCATTTTCAAAGTTCCACATTTTCAAATATAAACGTCAGGTAATAATAAGTATTACATGTATGCAAAAGGAAAATTTGAGTTTTTTTTTTGCTAGTGTTCGATATAACTCCATTTAGTTACTCGTAAAATATCAATTTAATGTGCAAATTCCTACCAAACACGTTGTGAAGTGTCAATGGTAATTGATTGTACAGCAGCAGAAATCTATCGTTTAAATTCATGTAAATTTGTGGGCAATGGTGGCTCATACACTTTGTCTTGCAAAACCCCTAAAATGAAGAAATCGCATGGGATTTATCAGGGGATATATATGGCCAAATGTGTAATATCAAGTCACCTGGTCCACTGCTATCGATCGAATTGCAAGGTTGTTCCTTGAAAGCTTCTAAAGCAGTTTTCGTAAAACAGCTTCAGTGATGAACACATGAGAGCTATCTATTGATCATTTTTTTAAACTCCACAGTTTTCCTTTATAATCACGTTTTACTTATTCTATGTCGTTCAGTTTTGAAAATATGGAATTTTGAGTATTTTGATCTTAGGGAAAAAGATATTTTATTGCGAGTTGAAACATATTGTTTACTCTAAGAAAATATCACAAAAATTGTAGTGTAAGAAAGACTGTAACAGTGGATAAGGTTAATAAACGTATGTTACTTTAAAAATCATCTTATTTTATACGAAATGTATAAAAAATTGTAAGATACCCAATACGTCTACAATACACAAAACAATGAATAATTCGATTTTTGTAACAAAACTGTGTTCCAAACTAAATTCTCTTTTCAGAACGTTGGGGAAAAATATTTTATTGAAAATAAAGTTTTTTAAACTTTGTTGTACAATTATTTTGATTTTTTTCTTTATATATATACAAATATATAACAAATGAACCTAAAAAATACTTTGAATAATAGAATGAACTTGTACTGAAGAATACACAGAATCATAATATTTACAAGCATTTATTACGAAAATAGTAATATAAAAAAATTAGTCAATATTACCAGCAGTTTCTTTTGAGATCAGTTTGTGTTCTAGAGTAAGGTACTTGAGGTAACTTTGATGCGCAGGATATGATTTGCTTTTCAATACGACCAAAGCAAAGGGAATTTTCTTTGTATTCTGTCCGTAAGAAAGAAAAAAATGTAAATAAAATTCGTATAAAAAGAAAACAAATGAAGATATTTTAATACATTTTAGAATATATAAATGAAATTAAAAAAAAGTTAAATCCAAAATGCAAATAGTTTACTTTTGGTGATCAATGAACGATAAGCTAACCACTAACTGATTACAATTTCGGAGCCATTTAACATATGAATTTCCTATCGCGAAAAAGCTGTAACTACCAGAACTTACACACATTTTGTTTTTGCAAGCGATAAGTTGAGCTGACGCCACTGGTTGTTACACAATGTGTGGGCATGGTAGCTTAGTGATCATGGCCGCGGATTTGTGATCAGATTGTTGCTATTGTCGAGTCGTGGACTCGATACCTGCTGCCGCTAAAGAACCGTCGTGTAGCGGGTGTGATGCACGTTCAATTTGACGAGGTCCCAAGTCCTGCCTAAGATGTAATATAGAAATTTGGAGAAGGAGCAGCTAGCTCAAGTGTCGTGCGCGTCTCTTGATCGAGGTTCAAATTACGACGTTAGTAAACAATCACATGCAACGCACCCTTTTTGGAAGCGGCAGCCATGATGTAACTAATAGTTACGAAAATATACGGATACAAATGTAAAAAATTAAGAATCAACCATTTGTTTTAATTAGTGTTGAGTTGTCTTTTGTTTTTTCCCTCTCAAATCTAAATTTTCCTATAGGAAGGCTAGCTTGTCCCGAGAAAGAATCGAGAATTGTGTTCCTGATACTTTTTGGACACTTAAAAAGGTAAGAACTCTTTGAAATATTATGTATATTTTTTGACCCTACCTCTCATTTGAGTACGCCGAATAACCCTTTGAAATGACGTATTTGATTTGTATATCACGCACTGAAGTGGTGGTATACCTAAGGGTACGATGCAGAACACGTTGGCTGATGCAAGCAGTATGAGGTCGGACGTTATCCTGTATATAAAGAATATTAGGTACCCCCTGAAGGTAGGGGAGAGTCAACGGTTCCAGCACATCATGTGCGTATCGTTGGGTCGTCATAGTACCCGAAATACGAACTAGAGGTTACTTGGAATCGTATGCAATTGTGCTAAAAACCATGATGCAGCATTATAGCGCGGGGGGGGGACGTTCTACAACTGTACCGGAGTGGATCTGTTTTCACGTTGACGCCACACTCGTACGCGGCGACTATCGTTGGGGAAACAGAAGCATAACTCATTTGAGAACACGACCCTGTGCCATTCCATTGTACACATTGCTCTAGGATGGCACCATTGCAGACGTTGGTGTCTAAGCTGTGGGGTCAATGGCAGTCTTCTTAATGGACACCATGAGTGAAGGGCACTAGCAACCAATCTATGAGAAAGGGTTCTGGTCAATATGAGAACATCCAGGGTGTCTTGAACATGCTGCAGAATGGAGGTAGAAGTGGCTTTTAGGTTCGCCACCACTTATCAGAGAGGCGTCGACCCATGCGTGCTAACTCCTCTCTGGCTATTCCGGCACCCCTCAAACTTGCTACATTTCCTTGTTCCAACCACCTTTGCCACAGCCGGTGCATTGTGGACGCGTTCAGGTGTGTGTCAGCTGAGATTTGCCGTATGGACCAACCTGCCCTTCTCAGTCCAATCACCATGCCTCTCGTAAAATCATCTGTTTCCTGAAACTGACTTCGTTGACGACGGGCTGGCATTCTCTGTTATTACACCCGTCCTTTGAGACAAATTTAAATTTTCTACGATAATTTCTCAAGCAGAAATAACAGCATGAAAATTGAACATTCTGCAGGTTCCTTCCTTATGTCTTCCTCAACTTGCGCTGGAGTGCTGTGTATTTCACATCATTCGCATAACTCGGTGACTTTTGTCTACCTAGAAATTTGCATATTCAGGCCAGCCACTCTTTTTTGATGTTACATTTTCAGTGTCACGAATTATATTAGCATCAAAAAAATTTATAAATATATTCGCATCGCTACTTTTAAAGAAAACATTGAAAAACTTGTCTAAAAATTAATTAATTACTTTGAAAACTGAAATAACTCTAATTTTCAAAATTTAGAAGTGTATAATATTAACTCTACTTTTAGATTGCCTAAAGTAATTTTTAAGGATTCCTAAGGACCACCAAAATACTTTTTTTTCTAATGAATCTATAAATGATATCCTCTTAAAAACAAATTACTTTATTTCCATTTTTCGATTTTAGCTTAAACTTGCTTTCATCTGCCACCCTAATGCGGACAAGCTATCTGATTTCCCTCACTAGACCCAGGTTAAATCATCAGAATTTGTTTTCCCCTTTGCTGCATCGAGAAAAACCATGTTTGCTTCGAATAAATCCAGACGTCCTATTTTTTTTTCCCTCCAGAATTCATGTCTTCCATCGAATCGTGGGTTCGAGACCCGATGCCCCTTACGAGCCACCTGTAAGGGGACTGATATTCGTTAAATCTGCCGAATCTTTCCCTCTCGCTTGCGGGATGTGGAAGTTTTGGAGAAGAAGGTGCCAGCTCAGGTGTCATCCTGGTCACTTAACCGAGGTCTGAAATTGTGAGACCTGTTCCCAACAATCCTCATGTTGCTTCTAAATGCAATGTTAATACACTCAATTTGTAAAACTCAGAATTCATTCTTACAATTAAAAACAATTACAGAAAATAAGTATTTGTAAACCCTCCACTATATTTCATCACAGTTTTTAAGACACAAGCTAACAGTTTGCTTGACTCCAGCCTTCTAAGGTCTTCAATTAAAGTGTCATCTCATTTGACAGCCGATTCTTCTAGTTTTTGTCTTGATACTTTTACAGTTAGAGGGTTTCACCGATATTTTTTTAGGCTGTTTCAACTGATTTTATGATTTTGGATTTACATATCAAGGAAAAGGCTGAGATGCACACGACAATTATTTCTGTTAACTAGTTTTAGGATTGTAAAGGAATTATCAGGCTCGCACATATCTAAATAGACAATTATAAAGACTGATAATTAATTCCATCGAGAGAAATTCACCAACAAATGAATGAATGCTTTAGTCGGATAACTGTTTGTGATAAAGCCAGAAGTTTTTTGAATAATTAATTATTAATTAACGTTGCACTTAGAAGCAACACGTAGGCTGTTAGTGACGAACGTCGTAATTTTGAACCTCGGTCTACCGACGAAGACGATATTTGAACAGGTACCTCCCTCTACAAACTTCCACACCACGTAACGGGAGAAGTTGGAGCCTATACAGATATGTGCATCATTCCCGCCATTCGGCAAATTTTTAATAGCATCAAGAATCGAATCCCCGACTTGTCAGAAACTATGCCTGCGGTAAGTTCGCAATCTTCACCCCTAGACTACCGCGGCCTTGATCCAGAAGGAGAAGTGAAGGCTTTAATTGAACATTGTCTCTTGAATGAAATATTTAATCCCTCTGAAATTTAAATAGTTTTTTCTATGCATATGCATTGCTGGGCTCGATCACTTTTCAATAACTCTTTTTTGATGCATGTTTTTTAACGTGTTGCACAGTTTTGTTTTATTTTTCTTACATTAATAATGTTGAAATTATGAGATCTTATTTTATGAGAAGACTTAATATATTTTTATCGGAGATTTATGTCAAAATAAAAACAAAAAGATAACATTTAAAAAGTTTTATACAAAGTTTTGCAAGGAACAGATTTAGCCACCTGAAGTGTGCGCTGTTTTTTTTTTTTATAAATATTATTAAATTACCCAAATATAAAAATTAAAGTAAACAATGAAATATCAAGAAATGGACAGCAATAGTTTTTTCCTAGATTATTAAATTGAATATATTTAAGCTAAATGTAATTAAAATTAAAGCAAACGATAAAAAATTGAAGTTATCAAGTACGCCAAAAGGGTTCTACCTAAAACAATAGCCCCTTAGGTGGCTAAAAATTGCCTTCCGGAAAGTTGTCTTAAATATTCTGAATAATGTTATTTATTTTCTGTCATATCTTCATTCCAGTTTACATATGATTTTAGGTAATACATAAATCGATAAGTAAATAAAATACTTAATTTTTATATTTGTTTCACTTCAATCCAATAAAAAAATTGAGGGAAATTTATTACGACATATTTTTGAAATTTGAGTTCATTGGTAGTGAAAGGAAGTATCAGACATATATTATTACATATATTTGATTTCAATCCAATAAAAAATTCAGAAGAAATTTATTATAATGTATTTTTGAAAATGTAGTTCGTTACTGGTGAAAGCAGACATCAAAAATATATACAAAAATAAGATAAATTTTTGGAAAGTAGTCAGGTACGACACTTTGGGATTAACGAAAACAATAGCCCCTTGGTTTGGTAATAAATAATTTCACGATAATAGTTGTTTAAATTAGATATAAGTCACACAAAATTGTGAAGGTTAATACGTGCTCCTGGATGAATTTGAAAATTTCATCCTTGCCTTAACTATTGCAATGGCGATTATTTCATTATAATGTGTCATTTGCCGCGTTAATTACCTCCGCCTTTAGTGCTGTCTCTCCGTAAAAGCGGACAATATTTGAATTAAGCCTTTTCCGGATAATCCATTTGTCTCTAATGCAACATCAATTTAGCCTCTGAAGACCAACTGTCTTTCATCATTAGGAAAGGGCTTTTAAGAGATCTACCGTATATAAAGATGCATTAGGGTTTTAATTGACATGGCATTAGAGAAACGAATTGGATGGAAGATTCTTGGGGAAAATTCTGTTCTAATTCCATAGGAAAGATCTAATGATATATCGTCCCTTTGTGTCATAGGTATCAGCTGTGAAACCATTCAAATTTTTAATTTATCCTATTGCGACAATCTCGTTATTCAGTGGCTCGAAACAGATAAATAAACATTTTATTACAAACCAATGAATCAAAATAGCAAAAGTGAAAGTGAAAATAAATAAAAAAAAATCCTTTAAAAAGGAAAGGATAATCGATATCAGAGTTTCTTGGTCAAGATTAATTGTTTAATTAACGTTGTACTTAGAGAAGAAACACAAAAACTTCCAAGAGGTTTCGTAATTTTGAACCACTGTCAAATGACAGCACCTAAGCTAGCACCACACTTTTGAAACTTCCACAACACATCAGAGTGCGGACTCGGAACCTCGATAAAATTAACATGCATCAGCACCGTTATACGAGAGGTCTTTATAGAGAGTACCATCAAGACTCGAACCCACGACTCGACAGAAAGAACGCCAGTCACAAGCATGTGATCGTGATTACTCAACTGCCATGGCCACAATTTTAGGTCAAAGAATATTTGTTATCCGGAATCAGTTGTGACTCAATAACTCGAAACTGTGAAGGAACCTGGCGTTTATCTGAATAAAAACTATTTTATCAGACCATAATTTCAAATAGATTGAAAATATCTGAGTTATGTAACATCAGCAATAGATAATTGAAAAACTATTAAATCCATCATCTTTTTCAATTTGATTAACTTATTCATATATTCTGTTTACTATAAATTGGCTTATTTTAAAGAAAGAGCCAATGAATGCAGTGAGCATGAACTTGAAGAATAAAGGGTGTCTTTCTCAACAAGCAGTGGGGAAAACTTTTAATGCTGGACGCTTCATAAATATAGCCGAATGTTAACATATGTGAAAAAAATTGCCAATTTTATCAATATAATCAGAAAGCAACATTGATTGACTGTTAATAAACATCGCACTTAGAAGTAACACAAGTGAAAGAGCTGACTTCTCCCTCTTCAAACTTCCATGCCAGCCAACAGTAGGAGCTTCGACAGATCTTACGTTCATGGTGGGTTTTTAGAGCACCAGGTCTCGAACCCACGACTCGACTACAGAGCTACTTCAGCCCCAAAAGGCGGCATGAACAAACATAATTTCGATACATTGAAAAATGTAAGGATTTTTCGAGGACTCTTAAAATAAAAGAGAAAGGTGACAATGAGCAGAAAAACGAACGCTATTACAACTTGGAAATGTACTCATAGTGACAGGAACGTTATTCTTATACATTGCTCCATTACCAAATGACAAAAAGAAACTGAATAACTAATGTATAGTTCAGGGCTAAGACGCTTAATTTGTTCAGTATCTATGTCTAAGTGATATATAGATTCTTCCTCCTCATAAATATTTAAATAATTTAAACATGATTTTGCAGAAATTAAATTACTGACGGTGATATACCAATCAGTTGAAGATTCGAAATTTATAATGAGGTTTCCTTTATGTCACATTCAGAAGAAACACGAGAACTATTGTCGAAGAACTTAGGTATTTTCGAATTTTTGTCAGGTGACGACACATGAACTGGCACCTATCTTTCCTAGCTTCACCATCATACTAAAGGAAAGACTAGATTTAGCGTACATCAGCCTGCTTCACGGCGGGACATCAGCAGCATCAATAGTCGAAGAAATCAACATCAGTCGAGAGCCCGCACCCAAGACCAATAGGCTACAGCGGCCATTCTGAAGAGAAAGAACATTAGAGATCTAAACTTTTGATTAGAATGTTGTGTCTGCGGGAATTATAACTGCTAATTCTAGCTTACAACTAGCAACATCCTAGAATGTGTAAAATTTGCTTACCAAATGTAAGTGCAGCTAGCCCTATATCTTACTGTAAATATCATCCACGATATTTAAAAACTATAAATAGTTCTAAGTATCCTGTTCTTTATAAATAGTACTAAGTAAAATATAAATAGCTTTAAGTATCCTTGACCTGCTCATCAACCAGAACAGTTTCATTATTCGAATGATATACTGCACAATGTTCTTGGAACCTGTTCCCCTGAACTTAGCATTCCCTGATGTTTTCCTGTCTGTTTATTTGAAGGAAAATAACTATGAAAATAATCACTAAACAATAGATAATCTCAAAGTGTTTATGTTTCTCAAAGGACATAAGAAGTCCCTTCGAGAATCTTGAAACGCTTTTTTTAAAATATGCTCGAACAATTTCAGGCTTTGCCTCCTAGAAGAAGCACAGATAATTAAACTTGTGTTCACGTTCGTTGTTTTTGTATGATAAATTCACGAATCGTCAGTTCGGGAACTTTTACAACACTCGGTATAACACAAACTGAGTAGTCGTTGTAACCGATTGGTAATGGCAGCAAGCTCGTAGCAAGCAACTTTTTATTGAACAGCGTGTTAGAGTTCTAATTCTATTAGAAAACTGTCTTGTACAGGAACTGATGCACGTTAAATCTATGGGGGTCAAAGTCTTCAAGTTGGTGGGAAAGTGAAGAGTGAGGTGCCAGCTCAGACATTGACATGCTCATTTGACCATGGATCAAATGGAGATGTTATGAGGCAAATTCATTGTGGTTAACATACCTTTCTATCGGGTTGAAAAGATAGCCAGAAATAGTAAATGCAAATTGAAATTTCAGTGTTACAAAATGTTCATTAAAAATCCTTGTGAACGTGAAATTTAAAATTGCACAAATCTACGAAAAAAAGTGTTTTTAAAACAATATTACAACAGTTCCTCTGAAACAGCATAAAAACGAATATGCAATTTTTCTTAAGAGTTGTATTGAGTAATTACATTTCAAAGTTGGATACACAATCATACTTACCGTATTTAGTATATGTTTTACGTATCATGAATGAGTATATAGTACTACCTCCCAATAAGGAACACCAGCCGGACCAAATATTTTGATCCTTAAGTAAAAGTGCCCTTTATAAAAGGTAAACAAATGTACCATATTCAAAGGAACCAACAGAATTTGACCCTTAAATAGAGGAGTCCTTTTCAAAAAGTGCTACTATGCTTCTTTTTTGTGTGCTAATAATAGTATTAAAATATATGTACTTCTTTTATGCTGATCATAATATCAGTAATAGGCAGTTTTAAGAGAGAAACTAAAATTTTAATATTTTAATTAAATAGTTAATCCCATTTCGATTATTTGATCAAAATTCTAATTTTCTTTAATCTGATATTTTGATAACCCAAGATAATGCCTTTTCTCATAATCCTGGTTTACATTATTTATACATAATTCGAACTTACTTTCGGTGATATTTGATCCAGGTGGACAAACATTTAAGTTGAAAACTGTTATCCCTCGAGTTTTTTGCAGACACTCTGTGTTCTCAGCAACTGACATCTGATGCTCGTTTTCAGCGATGCATTTCTTTAGTTTTGACATTCGACTGAAAGAATGCAAAGAGTTCATTTTTTAATCAATATATTAAATCTTCTACTTAATAGAGTATAATTCAATTTAAAATAAAAATAAAAATTGAAATTGGCTTCGCTAATTTCATTTTAACGTGTGCTGTCGTTTTTTCACTTTTCTTTTTCTGTAAACTTCTGGAAAAAAGTAGAATTTTTTAAAATGAATATTAATTAGCGTTATATTAGAGTACGTCTGAATCCCAGGCTTCACTGAAGCAATTTCAGTCAATAAAAGAAAGTACCTTCTTCATATTATTAATACAATCTTACTTTCACAAGAAAATTATTCTGAAATACAAAAATGTTGCCAATGTTAACAGCAACAAAAATGAAACCAGACGATTCTGCCACAAAATTCAATTATGAAATTACATATTAAACCAAAGTAAACATTATTTCAGTAGGCAATAAATAGGAGACAAATTAAAAAGAGACAATAAAATAGAAGAAAAATGAGAGTAAAGTAGACACATTAAATTATTAAAAAGGACAACATTTGATTTGATATTAAAATAAAAGCAGACGATATAATATTAAATTAAGTATATCATAGCAATGTAAATATAGCTTAAGTAAACTAAATGTAATTATTATAATCAACGTGTATTATAATGTCATCTTTTGAGTCAAACACAAAAAAAAATCCTTTATTTCATGCCATGCATTTATGTTGACGCCATTTGTTGTAACATTCACATTGTTTTTGTTCCTTCGTTTGGTTTGATCTTATTCTTTTGCACAGTTTCTTTAAACTTATTCCAGTCAGCATATGATCATTTACTTATATGATCATTTACTTTGATTTCATATGATCATTTACTTTTAGCATGAAGGTGATTATGCATATGTGCAGAGAACTGAAGTGAAATTCGTCTTCTACTTTTATGTGCACTGAAGAACTCTTAACACGAAAAATTATATGGAATTTTATACCTTTATTTTCTTTTAACACGGAACAAAGGTAACATAACTCAAAAAGGCTTCGTTTCTTGATTTTATTTATTTATTTATTTATGCTGACTCAACTTCTTAATAGTAATGTTGGTTGCTAGAGAACGAGTTTGAAAACAAAAGCCCATTCATTCTGCACCAAGACAATCTCTTTCACACACAGCGCTTTGATTGAAGCATTCGTATATGAGGCCATTCCTTTTTCAAAATTTATTTTGATTCAAAAAGTGTTCCTGTTAGCACAGATTTTATTTTGGGGAATAGTAAAAAGTCACAGGATGCTAAATCTAGGGAAATGTGGAAGATGCTCCAATCTGTCCGTTACAATATATATAGTACAATCCATTATAATAAATGCAATAAAAAATATTTTTTGATCACTAATATTATAAATAAATCAATATCCTTAAAGTTTAAATCCTACTAGAGTAAAATAACTGCAGAAAAATAAACTGCTTAAGTATAAAAAGATATCAAGAAATAAGTACCGATAGGACAAATATCACAATAATATCAAATACAAAGGTTCGGTGATAGTACATACCAATATAGTATATGTATTAATAACTAATATAAATCCTTATCATAGCAAAAGAATAATTAGAATTATGAGTTTATAAAAAAATTGTTTAGAATTTGGAAAAAAAACGATACAAAAATGAACCGATACAATATTGGAAACATTAATTCAAAGAAGAAAAAAAAGAAAATTTTTAATTATTGAAACTAATTAACAAAAAAATGAATAAAACAAAGATATAAAAAAGTAATTGTAGAAAAAAATGGTAAATTTTCCATAAATAAATTAGTAACGAAGAAAACAATAACAGAAGAACATATAACAATTCTCTCATGCTCTTGTTCTGCTATCTGCATTCAGCCATCCGTGACACGCGTTCTCTTTAAAGCACCTATCTTCTTGTGCAGCCACTTTGAAGCATCCAATTTGTTAGCTTCTAAACGTCATGATTTGACGTCATAAGGGCGGAGTTACGGGAATTTGCATTACCTATCTCCAACAGTAATAAATATTGTTGTTACAGGCTTTAGAATGTGAGTGAATGCTTTGTTTACTATTTTATAGGATGCTAACCGAGCTATTCAGCTATTACTTTATAAATAAAAAAAGGTAATGATCAAATGTCGAATAAAGTATTGTGGACAAGTCTAAACAATTGCTCAAGAGAAAAATCTATATATACAGCGCATAATAGTCGTTCTATCGTATAATCTTACAACACAAACCCAAAGTTGTAAGCATGCATACTTTTAACAAATATTTGACAGTTTAAGAAATAAAAAAAAATGCCTTATATGACTTAAATTTTTAGAACTAATACATTAAGAAAGCAACACTAACAAATCTTGTAAAAATTATAGATTAAGTCAATTCTATTAATTTCTGCATTGAGTGAATTAGTGATTGGGGGGGGGGGTAACGGCGCTGGAGCCACATATTCCTATGCTGTGCCAAAACTAGGTGAAACTGTGATCTATACGCTTGAGAAAACGGGGAAAATAGGGGGGAAATGGTTAACAAGGAGAGTCAAAAATATAGTAGAATCACTAGGATATCCCGGGGTGCGTCATCCATGTTTACCAAAGATTCTATGGGAAAGAAAAGAAGATCATTAGGGGGCCTCGGGGTCCCACATATTTTAAAAAAAGGCAAGTTCCCGAGGGCTAATTTAATCGTTACATAAATCTTAAAATCTTAATTAATTTTTAAAAAATACGAGTAAATTTTAAAAAGTTTGCTAGTATCGCCATCTATGTTCCTAAAACAGAATTTGAAATATTAACGATAAAGAAAAAACTAACGCTATGTCAAAGAAAAATTAATTATTTAAAAAAAATATTACTTTAAAAATTTACATAAATATATTATTTTACTTTATTTTATTCCATGTTATAATTTTTATAAGTTATATACAAGTGAATTTGTAGAAAACTGTCTGGAAAATTAACTAGAATTTATCATTTGTAAAATTTACTGAAATCAGCAAAGATATAGAATTTATTCATCATCCAATTTTTATTACGTGTGATATAATTAAAATCAATATTTTTGAAAACTGAATTATGGATATTGGTATTCCAAAAATGTACTTTGCTTAGAAGAAAGTTAAAGGTTTTCGTTTTGATATAGATATCATTGTATATTTTACCATTAATAATTTTTAGTTTAATATTTAAATATTTTGTTTCCTTTTTATTATTATTAGTTTGAATTAGATTTAAATATAGAGGATAAAAAGATAAATTAGGTTTAGCAACTTGGTTATTATTATTTTGAAAAATTAAAAGACTATCTATTTATCTAAATAATATAAAATTATTCTGAACTATATAATTTTGCTCATAAAAGTGCAAAATAAATATAAACTAAGCTATTATTAGACGTACTACCTAGTGGTATGTCTATAATTTCCTTATATGTTTTATTATTAAAAATTATAAAATTTCCTTTTAGTACTAAATTAACCAAATAAATAAATCTTTTAAACGAAATAAATATCTTGATATTACAATTCTAAAAATATCGAGAAGCACATCTTTATACAATCCAATGTATCTATTGAATCAAAAAGATCTTCTAAGTCATAACTATGGATGGAACATATTTCTTTGTTTTTACGTACTTACTTGTAGCATTACTACTTTAATAATAGCGGTCTTATTAAAATATTGACTGTATCTTTGAAAATAGTTTTATAAAACGTTACCTACTTTTGTTATTTAAGTTTTTTAAGAAATTTAATAGGTACTTTATGGAATTTGGGAAAATTAAAAAAAATAACATATAAAAGTATACACGCACACATTAAAAATATAGAGAACCTTTCAATACACGTGTACGTATCTACAAGCGTAAATTTTAAGGAGAAATTAAAATCCTAGGGAAATAAAATTTGATGATATCGAAAAAACTGGTGAGTTTTTTTCGCACATTCTTTTCACATGAAAAAAAAATTTAGTAACTCCCCACCTTCTATTTCGGATTAAATGCTTTTCACTGAACAATGTGTTCTGAGTTTCAATAGAAAGGAGAAAATAGGTTTTTTACTACTGATATTTATATCGATAGAGTATATCTCGTATATAATTATACGTTTTATAGTATATCTAATGAGTATTTTACTTCATATTCATCGCATTAGGATTAAATAATGAAGTCATTAATTATAAATATCCGCTGCTTATATTTTTCCCCCACTTCCGTTAAGCTAAATATTCAATTTTATCTGTAATCGAAGCTTCATTACAATATTCTCTAAGAGTGAGAATTTGTCAATTCTTTAATAAAACAGGAAGAACACAAACCCCTAGTCTCTCAAATGAGTTATTAAAAACTAAGAACTACTCTTAAAATAATTCACAAATAAATATTATAAATATTTTTGCAACTTTATGTACTTTATTCATACAACTAATTAAAAAAGAGCGCATGTTATATCATTCTTGGAATTATGAGGGTTATAAGCATTTGATGCATTTACTTACCGAACTGTTTAATGAAGACATTATGAGTATATCTTTTTTCAATAAATCATGCAACATAGCTACTGAAAGACACTCACCGACAAAAAACGTGGATATCTTCAGGACTGGACGTTTCTAATAGTAAATGCGTAATTTCATTTTCTTTTTCTATATCTGCGTAACATTTTCTCACATCTTGACCTTCGTCCCTTCTTGAAGATGGATTTGTCCAGAAAGCAAAATTGAGATCTACTGGAAGATTTAATTATTGGATTCAAACATACTGTTAAATTAAGTATCCCATTTAATTTGGATGGCGAGGATTATAATTTTAAAATTTTGTGTAAAAATGTAGACTCATAAGAATTCACTGATGGGATTCCATAAAATGTATTCTACTTGCAAATTTTTTTAAGCAATTCGAAATCAGTGTTTCTGAGATTTTGATCAGAGTTTTCAATAACTTTGTATTTCATAAAGTGCACGAAAAGCCTTCCGTGTTGAATTTCTTAATAATGATAAATAAATTTTGAATAGGATCCAATAAATTTTAGAATATGTTTTTCTGTCTTCTCACAATGGAATCACTTTTCAATAAACGCTCTAAATTTTATCAAAGTTCTTACACTTTTAATCTTTGTGATATTATTAATTATAAGTTTGTTGCAATACAGTTTTCTGTCTATAATCCGGCACTTCCCCTTTTCGGACTTGCTAGTTAAATCGACGTTTTTATGCAAGCCTTACAGAAGATATTTTATTCAATGTGGAATACTTTTAAGTTATCAATACCAAATAGTACAAATTTGTGTAATTTTAATTTATTCCGTAATTTTGACACTTTATTTGCGTATATTGTATTAAATTTTATCCAATAAACAGCGTTTGCTGTTTAAATACTTTTTATTTGTGATTTTTTAATAATCCTGTGTTTTCGATAATCCGGCAATGCTCGAGCCTGATATCTGCCGGATTACCGAGAGAATACTGTTTTCTTAGATTCTACTTTTAATTACAATCGTTAGCTAAAAATCTAGTTTTAAATCGGAGCACAATTAACATTTTGTGTTGATGAAAATATTCCAGAGATCTATATTCGTGCACAATTGAGATTTTTACAAAATTGAGAAATTTTTCTGAAGTAAATAATTATAAGAAATTAAGTCTCCACTATTTTCCACTTATTTTATTAAAAGGAAAATTGACATCCTCAGTAAAATAGTAAGCAAAATATAAAAATAGTAGTTTTGTAATCTCTCTACAAAGAAAAGTATAGAATAAAATATCCAATACAAAAAGGACACACTATTGAAAATTAATTCAATGAACAAAATTATAAAAACAAATATATAAAAGTAATATAAGAAATTCTATGCAAAAGTTTACAAAGAACAGATTTAGCCATCGATAGTGCTAAATTCTTTAAAATAATTATTAAATTATAATATTAAATATTAGATTTAAAGCAAACGATAAAAAATATTGAAGTGGACGATAATATTCTTTTCAGATATTATCACAAATTTAAAGTAAATTATTGAATTTAATGTATTTTAAGCTATATAAATATAGTTGCTGATGTAAAATAAATTACTATTTATAAAAGTTTCCTTTCAATCCAGCGTAAAATTTACAGTCTTATTTCTGAAAATTAAGTTCATTACTGGTGAAAGCAGTCATCAAACATATATAAGCAAAGCCTTTTGCGATAAAATTTTGAAAAGTGCTCGGGTAACCATTTTGTTGTTAACGAAAACAGTAACCGCTTTAAGTATTAATGGTTGGGGTATCATAAAGTTTTGATTACTACTAAGAAATAACCGAGATATCTGGATAAAATTTATTCCGCATATTAATTTATCTTTATTTATAAAATATAATGTTGCAAATTACAACTATTTAGTTTAGTTTTCTCGGTTCAGGAAGCCGTTAATTGAAGTTATCCGCAGTATGGAGAAGATAAGAGTTCAATCTGCTGAGTTCTACAATGACGGCCCTCGAAAGATCAAGAAAGTTGGTAGAAATTTGGATGGTGACTATGTAGAGATGTCTTAAGAATAATAAATAAAAACTAAGCATCCTACTCTATTACTTTTAGTAACATTGAAAAAACTCAATTATACTGCGGTTATTTCATTCTAAAGCGT
This sequence comes from Nephila pilipes, assembly GCA_019974015.1. Lineage (NCBI taxonomy): Eukaryota > Metazoa > Arthropoda > Arachnida > Araneae > Nephilidae > Nephila > Nephila pilipes. The sequence continues at coordinate 111,249 of BMAW01015531.1, forward strand.
CCTGAAACCAAACAAATCAACAAGAACAGCTGTAATTTAGAAAATTATGTACATAAGAATCAATTAACATGCAGAAGAAATTTTTTATAGGTATCTCAATTATTTCTAAAAGATAGCAGAAATTTAACGATTCCCTTCTTATGTACCCATCTAACATTATAAAAAACGAAATATGAAACAAATTCAGACAGAAATGAGCAACATTAAAATATGCTGGTCTGGTATTAAAATATTAATTATAGAATATTTTTCTGTGTGAAGAATATGTACCAAATTTAGAGACTATTTTTAACACTACGCGTAGATAGCCTTAGTATAGTAAGATTATTGGGTTTTCTTACCGAAGCAAGTGAAAATGAAGAGCCAACAGAGAATCAGGATGTTTTTCATGATTGCGGAAGAGAAATACTGTTGATAGAATTAGGAATATTATAGCTTCTTGGATCCCGAAGAATTGAAGTGACTGTGCATTTTTATGTAGGGTGATGTTCGGGTTAATAGTGCATCAAAATAAATGCATCGAAACGCCTGGTTTGAAAAGTATCTGCAACAGAGATTTTGATGTAGATGAGGATGTTAAAGAACACTTAAAAGGGGGGAGGGGGAAGAAACGTGCTGCAGAAGGGATGATAGATGGTTCGTTATCAAAACTGAAAACAATACCAAAACTCAAATGCAATGGTATATTTTCAAATTTATAATTGACTATTTTGGAACAAGTATGTGTTGATTAACTCTAAGCTCAAAGAATTCACAAAATCTTTCTACAAGTCGTAAAATAAAATAACAATTACAATTACAGCTAACAAATATATTCATTTTTATTTTATAATAGTTTGAGCTTTCATTAATGGCTTATGAACTGAATTAAATTTTAAGATATTTCAAACAAAACTCAGAAACAAATTAGGTTCCTTCTTTTCCGAGATCGAAAGCTCATCGATATTGACAGATTGCTGATAAAAAACCCAATTCTTTTCCTTAAATGAAAACCAGATTTTCATAGAAAAAATATCATTTAGAGATCAACACATCCATTATGTTCAGTATGACTGTAAATTTATCTGAAAAATGGAACATAAATAAATAAAAATTAAATACAGTAACTTCTCCTTCATCCGGCGTTATATGGTTCGGCGTGGTCGGGGTAGCCTTGAAAACTTGGTTGCGAACTCGCGACCACAAGTGTTTCCAAAATTAAGTAGGTTCAAGATCTGATGCTATTAAGGACTCGCCTTGTAGTAGGGAAGATGCATGTTAAATCTACCGAGGTCCCAAGTTCTCCTGATAGCATAATGTGGAAGTTCGGAGATGGAGGGATGAGGACAGTTGTCACCCTCGTCATTTAACCGAGGCTAAAAAAAAGTCCATCACTAATTCTCCTCGTGTTGCAACTAAGTGCGACGTTAATAAACAATCAATCAAATCAATGGTTTGGCATATTCTACTCGGATAATCCAGCACCATTCGAGTTTTTCACTTTGGGATTTTTTTTTCGTGCGAATTTGTGAGTTTCTTGATAGTTTTCTGGAGAGCTACATATCACATTTGCACAATATCACAACAATACAACTACTGTACCGTTACAATACAGTGTACACTGTACAGAAAAATATTCTCGAAACACATCAGATAATAAAACAAATAAGAGTAAGTATATGATTAGAGTAGTCCGTCACAACTTGGTTTATCTCTCATTGTATTAATTTGTTTTGTGCTGTGTTTTTTCCCCTCATCAATACGAGAATCTTCAACTGAATTGATGTTCAATGTTTGAATTTAATTTCATAGATGTTAAAACGTCAAATTAATTCGTCACATATTAATATCGTCCACACACAGGTTCAACAAGTGAGAGAACACTTTGAATAATGTACAATCGTTTAAATGTTTATCTAAAGTGATTTATTTGTGACCTACTTGTTAAAACTCATAAATCGGGACCGGCTGTGATCCAGAATATACCGAATTAAAGACAAGAGATTTATATCGTTTATTTACGTTGTCCTAGGGATCAGCACCAGGTTTATTGGCGACGGACCTCATAATTTTGAGCCTCGGTCAAGTGATGAGAACGACACCTGTGTGAACTGATACCTCCCTCCCCACAATCCTACTCCACGCCAACTTGAGAAAGTGGGACCTCGACCAGAGTTAATGACAATCAGCCTCACCACACGACGGGTTTTTAGTGGCCTCAGGACTCCATGGAAAGAATGCCTCTAGCTAATTCACGACCATGGCGACTAAGCTACCACTGCTTTCCGGATTAAAGAGAGATTACTTTTTAAATTTGGGTATTTTGGATTTAAAAAAATATGATATTTATTTACGCAATGGATTGAAAGAAAATGTACTATTGAAGAATTTCAATAAAAGTAAGAATAGAAGTAGAAAAGCGAAATATATTTCTTGTGAAAACTTTATATTATGTTATAATCAATTTACTTAAGGTATCAATTAAAAAGTAGGAAGTCATTTCTTATATTCTTAAAAGCGGAATTTGCTTTAAGGCTATTTATAGTGGTAAAATAGCATATATCGCAATAAATATCTCTCAATAAAGATCTAAGTGGACGCTAAATTTTAGCCAAAAAGCGCCTTTTTCCCCATCTTCTTTTTAATACTTCCTTTTTTGGCTTATATTCGATCATAATAAAAAATAATTACGATAAAATATGAAATATTATTTAAAAAAGAATTTTTCAATTACATATGAAGAAAATTATTATCAAATATGAAATATATTTATTTAAAACAGAAAAAATTACAATAATGCGTAAACAAAATATTCGACCTCGCTGAAAAATGATTACAATCAAATATAAAATCTTATGACTTAAAATAGAAATACACGGGTGTGCAAAAATAAAGGGCTAGATGGGTTTTTCAATACAACGTAGTGCCAAATCTTTCCAGATCCACAGAAATAATACCAAAAGATGCCCAAGACGTAAGAACATGAATGTAAGTAAAACTTACCACAGAAAAAAAAAATCAAAAGGATAAAAGGGAACTTTTTTGAAAAAGTAGCATGGAGCACAATATGACTGGAGGTTGAAACATTTATGTGACAAGTGTCCAGCGAGAAACATCCAACGTTTAGTAGGGGATATGATCTCCTCTGTCTGTTATATAAGTTTCACATCGTCTGACCATGCTGAGTATGAGGTAGTCAATGAGTTGTTGAGGCATTGCAACCCATTCGTCTTGTATCGCCAATCGGATGTCCGAAATCGTTATTGGAGATAAGGTATGTGCTGCCAAGCGTCTCCCTAGAAAGTCCATACATTCTCGATGGGATTTAAATTCTGTAAACTTGCCGTCTAATTCATGCATTCAATATCCTCTCTGTCCAACAATTATTTAACGGCTACTGCGCGATGAGCTGATTAATTCTCATCCATGAAAAGGAACTGGGGATCCATAACGCCTCTAAAAAGACGCACATACGGAAGGAGAATTTCATTACAATAGCAGGCCCCTATGACTGAATATCCTTCGAAGATGTGAAGATCGGTATGACAGCTAAGTATGATGCCTTCCCAAACGAAAACACCGCTACCTCCAAACCAGTCCCTTTCAATGATATTGGAGGGGTTATTGCGATTCCCCACTCTCTCTAGATTTTTGTGGGTCCAAAATCACTACTCAGGATAAAGCTATTCTCATCCGTAACGAGTTTTCGACCCCATTGATTATCGGTCATATTCTGGTGTTCCTGGTACCACAGATAACGCATTCTCCAATAAGAAGGCGTTCAAGGTACACACCAAACAGGACGTTGTCAAACATACCACCACTGTGAAGCCAACTTGGCCAAGCTAAAACGTGATATCGGTCGCCCAGTCGCATGTGTCACGTGTCTAGCGATTTCTCCCACTGTCTACCATCTGGTCCTTCTGGTTTGTAGGGTCATATCGGTCATCTGATGGGATGGTTGCTTGCGGAAGACACTTTACTTTCACATAAGTTAAATATTCGACCGTCGCATAGTTGTTCCTGTAGTTCGAAATTCTCTCCAAAGTCGCGAAACGATGCTATGAGCAATCCCGAATCCCGCAGACGAACTACGACCTTCCTTTATCTTTCCAATGACTCGACCTCTAGCAAAATCATTCCAGTTATCGTCAAACAGATTGATTGTTCGACATTTCACCCTGAGGCAGCAACTGGAGATAGTTTAAGCTGATATACGCCTCCTAGAAATTATGAGCTTTCATCACTGGCGTGTTTTATCCCGTTGCGACATTCCCGCATTACGTCTACCTGCATATCTGCGCATGTGCTGCAGTACCTCACCCTAATTAACATCTTGAGTGATCTTTCAGTCCACTCTGCCTCTTCGTTCCGCTGATATACTAATTTTTCGACTTCGTCCTTATTTTTTGCATACCAGTGTATATTGCTAGTTACACATTAACAAAATTTTCGACCACAATAAAAAATTAATATGATTAAGTACCAATCTCCTTATTTAATATAGGATTTTTTGTATACACACGAACAAGATATTCTACTACAGTAAAAAGAATCACGATGGAATCTAAATTTTATGATTTAAATCAGAAAATTTCAATTACACATGAGCAAAATTTTTGACCACAGTAAAAAAAAAAAAAAATTACGATAGAATATAAAACTTCATGATTTAAAACAAAGGTTTTTTTAGCGAAATATATTATAAATAAATCAATCATAATAAAAAATTACTATAATCAAACATAAAATTTCCTTATTTAAAATAGGAATCACTTGCGCGAACTATTCAATACAGTAACATTGGCTTTGCTTTTTCATTTTAATATATGCTTACGTTTTTAATTCCTATTAAGTGCTCCAAAAAGTAGAATTACTGAAAACGATATTAATTAACGTAAAATAAGCTTAGCGTAAAGAACTTTTGAGTCCCAAATTCGACAGAAGTATAATTACTATCAAAAAAAGAAAATATCTTCTTCATATTCCTTATTCAAATTTTACTTTCACAAGCAAGAAATTCTTAAGTTTCAAAAAACGTTGCAAATAAAAAAAAATAAAAATAGATGATTTCACCCTAAAAATCATTTATTAAATAAGTATTTTAGGAGTGAACAATAAATTATTAAATTAGACAATAATGTTATGTTTGCATATTAAAATAAATGAAGACATAAAATACTGAATTAAATATATCTTGGTAATGTAAATGTACCTTAGGCAAACTAAATGTTATTATTGTACTGAAATTGCATTATAATGTCAATTTTTTGAGCCAAACGCCATGTGTTTTTTTTTATTTTGTGTCCACGCAATTTAGTTGACACCATCTTCTTAAAACAGCATGTTAGAGATTGTTAATAACTACAATCAAACATAAAATCTTACTATTTAAAACAGAAATTTTCGATTCAATTCACATCAATCGATACAAATTCAATAGCGAAATATTAAAATGCCATCGAAGAAAAAAATAAAATTATTATAATATTGTAAAATAAGTAACAAAAAAATTAACAAATTGCTTTAGTAGAATTATTTTATTTAAAGCTTTCGATTTTTCACTGTAAACTTCTACAGATTAAATATTCAAAGCATTTTAATGGGTTGCCATTGAATTTTCGTATCCAGGAAAAGTAAATGATGTCGAGAGCTGAAGAAAATGCGTTTTCACGAAAAGTCATTGTAAAATTAATGATGAACGTGATTTAGTAATGAAAAAGACACGATACTCTTCATTTAACCCGTGTCACGATAGATAGAGATGCTGTGACCGTATGGAGACGTATTAGAAAATACATACATTATTGATGAGATAGATTCCTTTGTAATTATATTTGGCTGAAATGTAGGTCAACGACCCAACAAGGGGAAATAGATGCAGAAATGTCTTGGTGCAGAGTAATTTAGGTGGAAAAAAAGAAAACGCCCTGTTGTTAGATTAATACTTCTATGCAGTTGAAACAAAAATCTTAGTTTGAGGCTAGAACATTTAGAGTTCCATGAAAGAATGATCGTCAAAGAAATGTCAAGTAATTTGACTTAATTGGAAATAATTTAAGAAAAAGTCTTTTTCAAGGTGCTTGAAAAAAAAATCTGAATGGCTTGGATTTAGATCAGTATTAACACTTGATTTATGGATGTTGACTATACGAGTATATCTAGCTGTATTCCAGTGAGTCATTTTGACTTATTTAGCAAAATTAAAGTGTTTTGTAAAAAAACTTAATTTAATTAAATTTTAATGGAAGATTTCTTATTTAAAACTTCATTCAAAGCATTTCTTACATGTAAAATCTGTTTTTGCAAAACATTTTCTGCAAACATTTTTATTGTATCTAAATACTTGTAATATTAAGTAATATTTAGTTGTTGTCCATCATCTCCTCCAGCATCCTATTACACTCGGGCTTCCAAATATATTAATCTGGCTGCAGATTCTTCTTCTTGATCATCTACTATTGATCCCCCTCTCTTTCGTATTACAATCTCTATATCATTACTACTGACACTATTCCCACAATGCACATTTCTATATTACCACTGCTATACAAAAATTAGAAGTTGAGTTGTTAGAATTAACCAACGTCTAAGAAATTTCTAAAAGGATATTTGAAGGGAGGTAGACTTCCCTATCGTTACTTCTGAGGTAGGATCTTTAAAATTTGTTCCACTTTGTTAACTCATAGGTACTTCGTGAGTTAGAAAAATATCCAAATGGGCACGAAACGATATACTTAGTTTTAAGAATATCTTACATAAAATCTTCTGCGTTTATAACATTAAAAATTTACAGATTACTTATAAACAGAACATTATAAACACTAAACTCAATGATAAGTTTAAAAAAATTAAATTTAATAAAATTAAAAAAATTGTGATTCAAATTTTTAATAAGTCTTATATAAATGTTGTATAATACTTAAAATTTGAGTGTGTTTATTATAATAGAAAAAAAATTATGTTCATTGAGTAGAAAATAACTTCATTTACTAATGAGGAAAGTATCGATATTATATACAAAATATATTTGTAAAGAAGGATACCTGAATCCAAAATTCTTAAAAATGTGTAAATTTCTAAATGTTTTTTTTAAAAAACATTCTTTTAATTTTATAAATTTTTTACACGAGATAAATTAATATTGGACGATAGAAAATTAATTTTCATACAAACCTTATATTCATAATAAATTTAAAATGAAATTCGGCAGATAAGTACACAAACTATTTTTATTATGAAGAGGAATTCAAGGGACAGTGATCAATATTGGTCAATAATAGATCTTCGGGTTTTTTTTTTATCAATTTTCTTTTATAAGAACGAAATAAGCTCATGTTCCAATTTTTTTATTTTAAAATTAAACCTTTTCAAGATTCTTTACCCAACTTTTACCATCGAACTTTTTTCTGAGCCATTTTTACTTCTTAGCGATTTTTTTTCCTAATGCAGAAATGTTACTGTATACTCTAGTGACTTAAAAATAGCTCCTTATTTGTATTCCATTGGTCACGCAAAATTACTTTTGTTTGCTTTCGGTAAAACTGGACCAACTTTGAAAAGTTTGTGAGTCTTTTATATCCTGGACACGGATTGAAATGAAAAAAATAAAACAAAAAAGACTTTTTTTAAAAAAATAATAAAACTCGTGAACAGGAATCAATGTAATTGAATTAGAGTAACTCGTTCTACCAATTAAGAAATTAAGTTCCTTTAAAATAACATTAAATTCCTACAAAATAAAAGAATAAATACAATTAG
>BMAW01015531.1:123988-239928 GCA_019974015.1 Nephila pilipes
TAAAAATGAAATTCATTCCAGTACTACTGTTTGCCCAGAATTTTAGATGACAATTTATAAAATATCTCCTTTTTTACATATTAAATTCAGTTTATATTTAAGAGATAAATATTAAGTTTGGAGTGCATAGCAAACATGAAAAGAGAATAAAATATTTATAAATTTTAGTTAAAATGCTTAAAAAAAGGGGGGGAAATTACGTTAAAATATTTTTATAAAATTATATAACAGATAAAATCACTAACAAAGTTACAAAGGGAGAAAGCTTTAATCTGACAGACACTATCATTTAGAAAATATGGCTCTGATTTTTCTTCATGTCACACGAGTTTTCAATATAAAAGCAAAATGGGAGAGTTATTTTAATGTTAAAGGATAAGAGTTATGTAACTATGAAATAAGAGCTTAACATATGCACTCAATACATATTCGTTAATAGTCTGTTAAAGTGTGTTGTGATTTTGAGTATGTTTTACTTATTAATTATGTCATTGCTCAAATTTCGATTAATTTAAGTTATGTTATTATAAACATATTTATATGTTTTATATTATGTATATATTTGTCATAATAATTAAAAAAATAAAGAGATAAATTTAATTAGAATTAAAGTAAAATCATTAAAAAAAATCGTAAATATTACAGAAATAAATAAAGCAATATAAGAAATCAAAACAATTCAAAACGAAACAAGTTAAAAAATGTTATCATAATTTAAAACATTCAAAATATTATAATCCCAAAAAGTCATAAATCTATATAAGTACAATATAAAAGAGTTCAAGAGCACATGTTATACATTATAAATTTAATTCAATACAAAAATAAAACCTTTCATTAAAAATTACGACTAAGTAACACTAACACAATTTTACCAAAAAAAAAAAAAAAGAAGAAGCATACCTCATCAGAAAAGAATCGAAAAAAATTTAAAAAAATAGAGATAATGTAATTTAAGTACTATCGCAGATTTCGGATAGAGAAAATGTGTTTAAACTAGTCTCAAAGATCCAACTATTATAGATTTAGTAATTACATTATCAATAATGGTTAGGACTAAGAATAATCAAATATTCCAAAGCTAAACAGTAATTCAATCATAGAAAAAGGAAAACTAGGAAAACAACACATTCAAATCATAGTAAACAAACGTAAACATTAAAATTAATCTATACTTATATTTAAATACATTAAAAACATTTTTTAATAAGAAAAGCTGTAACTCTTACCTCCAAAATCAAAAATGATGTTCAAAATACTATTCCAATATATATATATATATATATTGCTGCCCTTAATAAACTCATATTTTAATAATGATGCAACATGATCAATTTTAAAAGAACATGTGAATAGATATTTAAGATTAACTCAAAGCAAATACATCAGGGTCAAGAAATTATCATTGGACGCTAATCATGCATTGTGTGGTGTCTGTCAGACCTTCCTCAATTAAGGGTTAAAATACAGTCAAAGGTCTATTAATTGCAAATTTCAATAGTGTAGGTGATATTAATAATACAGATAAATGCTTTCTTGATAAAAGTAATACACACTGTAAAAATAATACAGAAAAAAAAAGGAATTATTACCAAGATATATTTATTTTATGTCTAAAAGTGTTTGTAAGAATTAAACATGCGACATTTAACTTAGGGGTTTTTAACATTTTTTATATAATCTATAGACCCCTTTCTAATTAAAAATTTAAAAGAAGTTATCGACTTTTTCTCTGACGGACTTTCCTCGCGTGATAGAAGTTCTTATGATATATTTCTGTTTCATATATATTTGTTTTTAAGGATGCTTGATAACTTTACATTTATTTTAAAAATTTCATTTAAAATTATAATTATTAAACAAATATCAGTACAAAGAGTGTGATTGTACACAGTAAATCCAAAGATTAAACATTGCAATATTTTTGATCACATAAGGAGAGAACTAATACTCTTAAAATTCCTTTCATAAAATTGATAAATAAGGAAACAATGATCTGATAAATATCGCTAAATAAATAAATAAATAAATACAATCAATTGATTTTTTTTCTCTCATCTGAGCTCAAGGACCTTCAAATGATTTTGGTGAGAATCTCTAAAATAAATGACTAAAAACGCTGATTATTAAAATGCATAAAAATAAAATAAGCCTCTCAGTAGCATAATAAGCATAAACTGAATGCTTAAAAAATATCAAATTAGTTAAGACAAGTTTTTACAGCATTATAATAATAAAAAATTTTAAAGTTTGAGGGTTTAGAACATTTTATGTATTGTAAATACACGAATTTTAACTAAATAAAAAGTGCATCTGTGAATCAATACAATTATATGGTAAATAATTTGAGCGACACTTAGATTCACAGATTAATTGTAGAATTCATTTTTTTATTGTTTGACAACTATTGATTGTTATCTAATTTATAATAACTGAAATTTTAGATAGATTTTGTACATTCGAGGAATTACCGTAAAATTTAATTACTACTAAGAAATAACAGGGATTTCTGGATAAAATTTATTTTGCAGATTACTACATCTTCATTTACTTAACATTGTGAATGACAGCTATTAATGTTGATTTGTTTTGTTTAAAGAAGCCGTAGATTGAAGGAACCCTCAGTATCGAGAAAGAAAAAGTTTAATCTATTGAGTTCTTCTATAATTGCCTACAAAAGATCAAGAAATGTTGGGGAAAATGTATAATTCTGAAGAATGGTTATGTAGAGAAATCTTAAGAACAATAAAAAAATATTAAGTTTTCTATCTCGATTATTTTTTTAATAATTAAAAATGAACAATACTGTGTGTAATTTCAATCTGCGGCCTCCAGAAAAACCAAACAAATCCGTATGAATATCTATAATTCACAAAATTATGTTCTTTGATATCATTTAATTTACAGACAATTTTTTACCTAGATTTCTCAGTTAGTAATAATTAAAATTTTACGATAAACCTCGTTTATCGAAATTTATCTACAACAAAGAACAAACAAATACACCCCAATTGTTATGTTACTTTTTAATATTACATTATATTGTGTATATTATTGAGAGAGAAATCACATACCGTAATAATTCGTTAAGAGATAAGCATTTCTTCGTTTTAAGGTACATCACAAGAACTTCCCATTGTGCTTAAAAACTAACAGATTAAAAAATATTGTGGTAAGATATTAATTTCATTTTTAACGAGATGTGTTTCCTCTCTTTATAAATTCATTTAAACTTGGCTTGCATATTTAATTGCAAATAATTTTGTTATCTGAGCTATGAAAAATTTCAGGCTCAAACCGTATTAACTTCAAACTTAGAACGAAACAATACTAATGCAACTCTTAGATAAATTACGTAGTTTTCAGTTAGGAAAATGAGCGCCAAAACTGCAAAAGAACGAAGTTATAAGTTTTATTCCATTTTCAATTTTATAAAAGAACTGCAACCAGGAAGTAATTTCTCTAAATTGTAAGACATACAATGTAATAAATTTAATTAGCATAAAACTCCGGTCTAATTTTACATCTTTAATCAAAGAAAGCTAGTTTAGGTCAATTAATTTCAAAGGGGAAGATAATTATCCATTTTTTTCCCTTTTCTTTTTTATTAATACGAATATTCTGCAAAATAAAAGCAAAATGCAAATTAGTCTATCATTTCTTTTACATTCTCAATAACACCAGTTCAATTTGGCGCCTTACGGAATTGATATATTTGTCAGATATATTCACTTAAAAACGTGTAACAAATATCACGTGATTCATACATACAAAGTGCTAATACTGGAAAAAGAGACAATTCTACAATATAATTGCAGTTAATAATCTACTGATACAAAACACCTCACCGACTGACAAACATGAATTACCGAAAGAAATTGACTTTCATAATATACACTGAAAAATTATACAAAGCGATGATTATTTTACACTATCTATTTTACATAATAAAATATTAAGCAAAAGCAATGTAATGGACAGATAGGATGCTGAAGATTTTAAAAATATTCAGAAATTCATGCATGTACAGCACAAAGATAAATCTTGCATCTCGGAAGCAATACATTGATGAATAATAATATACCATAGGTAATACAGTAATTAATCTTAACAATTTATAGACATTGCAGTGACAAGTATCAACAAGCATTAAATACGTTTGGATGATGAATCTAAATATTTTTTTTCAATCTTTTCTAACCTTTTTTTTTTTTTTTTTTTTCTAGGATTCATGTCTCTCAAATATCATTACTATCTTAACTATTTATGATAATATAATGAGTATAACTTTAAATTATGGGTTAAAACGCAGTTTATAGCCCCAGAACTTGACGCGATTTTAAAAACCGCCAAATCAGCACTTTTTAGGTTTGCTGTTTCTATATCGACGAGTCTACCGTAACAAGTGGCTGTGTAAATTGTAGGTTACAAAATCTGGCGAATAATCGCGAAACAATCTTTCATTACCAAGAAATAGGACTAAACTGCATTCCAAACGAATTCTGCTTTGTTTTCAACTGTAAAGTATTTGTCAATGCCAAAAGAGCAAGTAAATGATGTGTAAGACATTAATAAACTTGATTTTTATGGAAAAAAATGATCTGTCGTAAAGTATTTTCCTTACTAGAACCGACAATTATTTATGAAAATAGATCTGAGATATTTTATGAACCCTTTAGCTGCTCTGCTCTATATCGAGATCGAAAAAATTTACTTTATGTGGTGCAGAATACTACATTGGGAAATTCAGATTTTAAATGTTTTAATAAAAAAATTTAATCACTTACGAACAGTTGAACCTAGGGATCTTGTCTTAGATGTGATCTTTTACAATTTTGCTTTATTACCCTGTTTGAATTTTACACACGGAGGTTGAACTGACAATTTAACATAAATAAAAGATGTCCATAACAGGAACTTTGGAACTAGTGTTCTTACGTGATTGGTGTATTTGTTGTTACGAATTAATTACAGGTGGTATTTTTGAACAAAATCTTAAATCCCTATATAGTCTGTCAGCTACATATAAAAAGAAAAATGACTTTTGCGTACGATAATGAATCTATTTCAAAAATAGCAACCAGAAAAAAATAAAAAGTGCGTAATGCTTTGCTGGTTTCAGCATTAAGTGAAAAAATTTTTAGCTTTTTTTTTTCTTCTCATTTTTAATCTGAAATCGTAGATGAGGAAAATATATTTAATAGAAACTTTTAATTTTCCAAAAATTAAAAACTAAAGAAGAAAAACTAAAATACCAATTTAAATTCAAACTTAATGAAATTTTAGCTATATCATTTTAAATTGTTATAAAATAATCAGTGAAGTATTATTTTAACATAAAAACGCCTTCTATTTAAGTATTAATTTATTCATATATTTAAACTAATTTTTTCATGTCAAATAAAATTCATTTTTTAACATCAAATAAAAAGCGATGGAAAAATTTCTTTTGATTCTCGTTATAAAAATGAACAGCATCATTTTGCTTCAAATAACTTATTTGGCCACACGTGCGCGACAATTATTTTTATATAATTTGGCCACACGTGCGCGACAATTATTTTTATATCATTTGGCCGCACGTGCGCGACAATTATTTTTATATAATTTGGCCACACGTACGCGAGTATCATCCCGTATCATATTCTGTAGTCATCATATTTAGGAGCTTCTGATATGTACACAAGTGCCACCATAAAGCTACAGTTTCCTAGGGTAGCGAAGCCGTTATTTGCCAGCCGCAATATTGCGGTGGACGATGTCATTAAAACTTGTCTATGTAAACCAGATGGCGCGGTTTCCTAAAGAGAGCGGAACGTAAATCAAATTTGAGCTATAGTTTCCTAGGAAAGACTGGACTAGGTATGTTTTAATGACGTCATCTACAGAAATATTGCATCCACTGGATAACTGCTCTATTTTCCTAGAAAACCATAATTTAAGCAAGTTTCAGTACACCGTTTTTATGAGGGATGAGAGGGATCTTTGAGACTTTACAGAGAGATTGTAATAAATTCATGTTCCAAGAATAAATAAATAATTCATGTTCCAAATTCTTTTTTTCTTTTTCTTTTTTTACAAAATTGACACAATCACTTGTGTTTCGGGAGCAGTCAACTTACGGAAAAATCTAAACCCTTAGCGGTAACTTTGTTTAAAGTTGGAAAAGTTGTGTCAGCAAACAATAAAGCCACGCTGGTATTTGTAAAGAAATGCATTCACGCCTCGAATACTATCACTAAAAGTTTTGTAAAGAACAGAGGAATATAAACTGAATAATTTCTAATTGAGAACTTAAAGTTATATTAGGTACTCGAATTTTTGTCCATTACCAAAATTTTCTCGAAGATACCACATGTTCTCTTTCAGAATATTTAGAGAACTGATTTGTTACAGAAGCACAAATACTATCAGTGATAACTAATAATCAATAACATCTGCTCTTAGAGTTCTTATGTTTTTAATATTAGATGCATTTTTTTAAAAACCTATTGACAAATTTTTCTTGATATACGGTGATATATATGTAGAGTAAAGCTACAATTTACAAAACAGCTCTTTATCATATACTTTGCTTCAACAATCTGTTGTAAACAAATCGCTAATGAATAATAATTATTTTCTTATAATAAAGTATTAATAATATTTTTACCTGTTTTAACCCGAACAAGATAAAAAATTTGAATTTTTATAAGATATTATGAGTAATTTTTTTCTCCAACATCTATAATTAGCAAATCCTGAGACATCTGCAGATAGATCATTTCATATCATAGACCATCTAGCAAATTCTTATGATTAATTTATTTGTATTTCTTTTGTATCATGTATTTTGATACACAAGTTTCACAAACAGTAATTTGCAATTAAAGTTTACAAGAATTCAGGTGTTCTAAAAATGTCAAAAATATCTTATTTCATTCCTGCATGTAGGTTTGTGTTAATTCCTTGCAAAGTATTATTTGAAATTACTGATTTCGACAAAGGATTTCCAAACCTATAAAATAATTCCAAGACTGGTCTTTAAACTTAAATTGAAACTACTCAGTTGAATGGAGTCTTACTTTCAAATGTTAACCTGCTCGAATGGTTCGACAAATTCCCCTATCAAAACATATATTATTTGTGAGACATGAAAACCTTTAAATTGATCATAAGCTCTTAAATTATTTTTTTTCTTACAGATTCTCTCGATCTTTCATCGGTGGTGAAAACTAATGAGGTCTGCATGCACACACAAATGAAATAAATGTTCTTTGGCGTAAATGCAGATGGAGGAAGGGAATACAAGAGGAGGGGTTCACGCACATAGATTCTATTGAAGTGCCAGACGGGGAGATGTCCGTTTGAGCTTCAGAATGGGAGACGTCTTCTGGTCTTGCACTTCACCAGCGTGCTTCTTCTCCAGGATGCTTGTTCTTCTGCACTTTCTACTCTAGACAGCAGTGCATACTAAATGAGAAGATTCACTCGTGGAGCAGCCAGGAATAGGAGAAATGTTCCTGCTTTGGAAAAAATATTTATTGTCTGTCAGTTCACACAATCAAAGTATTTGACTAAAAAGTAGCATGCACTGGCAAGAATTAGAATTTCAGAAATGGTTTTATTTTTCAATGTTTATGGGCAAGGACTTAGACTGTAAGCAAGGTAAGTAGTTGGAAACGGCATAAAATTTAGGAGCGGCAAAATCGCCTGAACTAGAATGCAAAATAAATAAATAAACGCAAAACGATCATACGCTCACGTCAGTAGTCCAAATTGAACTTCGATTCTGACATCGGCGGGAAGGAACGAGAATCGCTTTGCGCGCGGCGAGCATAGAATTGGGCCAAGTCACAAATTACCAAATACATTAAGAAACAAAATAGTTGAAATTTATGCTGAGTACTTTTTTTTTCTTATCAAAATAAAGACAAATTTTAAATCCAAACTTTAAATGATATATTCTACGTAATGACTATAACTATTAATTGTACATGCAAGTATCACATTATGAGTAATTGAACAAATTACATCTTACAATGTGGCTTCTTATTGATTTCAGAGTTGATTTGTTGCTCATTAGTTTTATCAGTATCATTCGAATGTTATTGAGCAGTTAAGCTCAAGTAAAGTTCTAAAAGATCATGCATCACATAAAGTACCTGGTCAGGATATCCGTTTCATGGGGCTCGTGGGGTACGTCCTCTGCCTCCAAAAGACAGAAAAAAGCGATGAGGAAAACAGATAGGACTCCAATCACACTCGCTATGATACACGCCGACACCAAAGCTGTTCAGAGAAAGACAAAAAAAAAAAAAAAAAATAGTAGTACCACTTATCAATTTTTATGTGAATAAATACAGTGGCTGATATAACGTGCCCTCTCCTACCCTCTTGTCTTAACTTCTCTCACTGACAAAATAACATACTTAAATAGGAAATCCCGACAAAGTTGTCTCGAGCGAACTTAAAAATATTTATTTTCTCGTTTTATTTCAAAGTTATTTATTGTGTCCAAACATAAGACCGAGTTCTTTATCATACTGTAAGTTTTTATCTCTCGATTTGAATTTGATTCTTGAGTTAATATTTATAGTTTATTTTTTGATAGAGAGTTAAGTAACGTTTATTCCTATGATATCAGTGGTCATACTTAAATCTGGATTCTAAAAGTGTAAGTATTTACATAATAATTATTTTTATTCTATTTTTTTATCCAATTCTATTTTAACTAATTTTTCTTTTTTTAAGACATAATTATGGTATATTTTCAGAAATTAGATTACATGCAATATTCCTTTCTGTGTATTTTTTATAATACAAATTACTATTTATAATGCATTATTGCTATATATATACATTCTAAGTGCATAAATTATAATGAATCAATAAAAAGACAATATCGAATCATCAGATCAGAAGATGCGATGTAAGAAATGTTTCCTAGTTTTTACTACAGATTAAAATATCAATTCTGATAAATTATATAATTGCTTAATAAATAGCCTAAAAATGATTTTCATAGATGTAATCGACTGAAAATCTGTTGAATTAGAGTATTTGCTTACACAAAACCTTTTAAAAAAAGTTTCGACTTACCGACAGAGCCAAAATCCATCATGAATGTAGTTTAGTTTTTTCTCTTCAATTAATATTCTGAAATATAAGAAAAAAAAGCTATAGTTCACAGCAAGCACACTAATTTTTAAGCAATGAACAGCTCAGGATAAGCCACAAATTTCTCAACTGCTGAAGCTGAAGATATGATGATAACAAAATAATACATAGTTCAGATACTAGATGGCGCCATGAACCTAAAAGCTTTCAATGATCGAAGTTTCGGCTTGTTCCAGGGTCACAGAAATCGTCCCTGTTTTCCCGGGCAAGACTTTTATTTCTCTAAGTCCTTGGACGTTATACAATTCACCCATTTGTACCTTAAATACCTTTTTTATGGCACTGAATGTGAGACAAACATGAGATTTCAAAATATCGAGTCGCGAATACTTAAAGTAAAATTTTATATTTTACGTAAGAAATTAGTTCCGGGTAATGATTGTAAAGAAACTGATGTTATTTTTTTGATGTTGGTTAGGTAAATGCAAAAAATAATTTTATGATTTAGAATTAATCATAAGCAAAAGTTAATTTAAGCAATTCCATGGGGCTAAAACCGCTGCATCACAAACTAATGCATGTTCCAAGAGCAACAAAAACGATCTATCAAATTACGATTTTAACATTTTTACTCACTGTTACAAAATAAGTCATTATAAAATAGCAAAAAAATTAGTTCAAAAATGTATTTTAAATTTTTTTTGTGAAAAATATAAAATTAATCTACCAGACGAGAAATATATTTGGGGGGAAATTATGTGCTAGCGCATTCGTCGAAGAATGAATCAGCCAGCAATAGAAGCCGGCGTCAATAATAATATTGCATTAATAATGATGAAATAATAAAAATAAGTTATCTTGTAAACAATTATTTATCAGAATATTGAGCGCAAATCGACATTTCTTAGGCACGTTATTTCAAAATGCATATTAATGAAAAGTTTATGATTCCAATAATAATGAAATCAAATTGTATCATTCTTGTAAGAAATGCTTGTTGGAAAAGTCATTGGAAACTTTCAGAAAATTTGGAGAGAGAGAGGGGGAGGGAGAGAGAGATGTGGAGGGAGAGAGAGAATACATATTTTGTCCTTTAAAAAATTTCTGGGTTTCTTTTATTGAAAAAAAAAATTTTTTTTTGAGCATCCTTTTCCCTTTTCCCCACAGTATTACGATATTGTTTAATTTATCCGAATAACTATAATTGTTCTTCTTTAGGCGTCTTCATAATATTTCAAGTTTTGAAGGTGTAAAGATTTATAACTCAATTTCATTTACCCCAACGCTAGTTAACGAGAAAAACACTTCCTTCATAGTATCATGTTTATATTATTTCACAGCTTTCCCCTCAATTTCATTTTTACTCTTGCAGCGTTTCTAAATAATGTTTCACAATATCTTACTTTTCTAACGAATACTTTGACACTCGGCTTTATTCTACGTATAAATTTAACTTCTGCAAATTTAAAAACTTTCTTTATTACTTACACATTTAAAAATCACGAAAAGTAATTTCGAAATCGATTTGATCGTTCACAAACGTCGCACTAAGAAGCAACACGAAGGTTATTGGAGTCTGAATTTTCAACCTCGATCAAGTGATGAGGACGACACCTCAGTTGGCATCCCTATCAAAACATTCACACCACACCATCAGAAGGACGTTGAGCCTTGATAGATTTTATGTGCATCAACCCCGAGACACGGCGGGTCTTTAGTGACATCAGATCGATAGCGTTTTAACGTCGCACTTAGAAACGACTGGAAGTCTATTGGGTTCGAATTTCTTAATATGGAACCTCGGTCATATGACGAAGACAACACCAGAGCTAAGTAACATCAGGACTCGAACACGCAACTTAACTGAAGCAACGACGGGTGCGAGCTCGCGACCATGACTATTTGGCTACTGCGACAGCGGTAGTATAATGAAACTCTGTCAATAATTTAAGGGAAGAAGATGGCTTTCTCTCGAGATTATACCTCATTCTCTAATTTCCACTTTAATTAAATTAAAGGAACATCGTTATTGTATGTTTACATTGTGTATTACTTTTGGTACCGCTTATTGTCAAACCGAGATTACATTTTACATTTTCAAAAATGAATTGAAAAAAATGTGACGTTAGGCTTCTCACGATTTGTTGAACTTTTTGATAATTTGAATTACATACACTTACAACTCCTTGCCAACCAAAATGAAACGGGATTAAGTAAATGAGATGAAGGTAAGAAATGTTATAAATTGAAATAAGATTAATGAAAAAAAAAGCAAAATAGAATTGAAAAGAAAAAGAGAGAGGAGATAGAGCATAACGGTAAGCTTATATATGCTTGTAAATTGGACTGAATCCTCGAAATGCATTGTTAGGATTTCTAGATAGATGAATAAGAGTCTAATATGTTTTAAACAAGAAGTGTGTGAATCGGAACGAGTGATTTGGTGAGCTAAGACTTTATTATTTGAATATAAACTAGGATAAACTGAATTAAGAGGGACTCGATGGAGAGCGATTTTTGTTGGTAGATAATAAACTGTGTTGTTCTTTTTCTGACGTCTATTCAATTGGGTGTAAGAAATTCGAGAGGTTATGATTCGGGGTTATTTAAATTATTTTTTCCAAGAGAGAAAACGATCTTGCATATTCTTTAATAAATAATAAACTGAATTGTCTTTATCTTACGTATCTTCAACTGGAGTCTTGAACTTAATATTTAATTAGACCTTAAGATAACTGTAGAGTCAAGTAATGGAGGAAATCCATCACAAAGTATGAACTTGAAAATGTATATAAAAATCTCTTCGCTTTTCTTCAAGTAATACTTATCTCATTGTAGACTGTTGATGTCGCATGATTTTTTTCGTAGAAAATATCTACCGTGTAATTGAAAGGATCCAATATTTTAAGAAATCAAGAAATCTTTGTTTAAACCTCTACTTTTCCTATATTTTATAATTCTAAAATCTGTAAAAAAGCTTGGGAATTCTTCGCTTCAAATTTTCGGAAAGAATAAATTCCTGAAATAGGACTCACAAATAGAATACATTGTCTGAAACATTTATCGAGAAATTGAAACTCCAATAAAGGAACCAAGCCTTTCTTCGAACATTTCTTTTTCACTTATTCTACCTTCCTGCTAAAGCAAAAAATAGCAATATTTTTCTTCCTTTTTGACATTTTAACGGTAGAGATATCTATTTTGTTTCGATATCGATGTTTAAATTCGAGTTTTCTCTCATTTTATGTATGGCTCTAAGCCTTGCTGAACGATCCATGAAATACAACAATTCGAGCTTTCACTTCTTTAAAAACATCTGAAATGTAAAGTGTTCGGTCCACAGACTGCTTAGAAAAATAAAACTCGCTAAGAAGTTTAAAAAACACATAAGAGCAAAGTAACGATCAGCTTAGGGAGGGAAAAACTTCTAAAGATTTGGGAACATTTTCGCAAACTATAAGGACATTTCTATTAGAAAGATAAACATAAACGAAGCAGGTTTTCCTTTTGAAAAGGGAAAAGAGATTGTAACAGCTTTCGAGTAGGTAAACAATAAGAGCAAACCTATGGAAGAGGTGCCATTGGAGTTCTTTGAAAACATCACTCCAAAAAAAAAAAAGGAAGGAGAGAAAAAAAATCGATTCAAGCATGAAAGACTATCGTCTGGAATAATGGAAGGATTTGCGAGTTAAATCTAACTTTGCCTCATTTCACACAGCACGTGGAGTGAAAATTTCGGGATGGATGAACAATCTCATGTGTCAAATGTCGTTGGGAATAATGATGCCTGTCACAAGAGATCTTTTGGTGTTCTAGAATTAATATAAATATATATATATATATATATATATATATATATATATATATATATATATTGATACTTTATGATCAATATGGCATAAAAAATACTATAAAAATGAATAAATTTAAAAACCTTTTACAATAAGTATTGCAAGAGAATTATATACTTTTCAATAAGCAAATATACAAACAGATGAAAGGCCTAGCTCAAGGAGGACCAGCTAGCAACATTTTAGCTAATCTTTATTTACACTTTTATGAATCAAATCACTTTAACAACTCTCTTTATATTTATATAGATAATAGACGACCTAATAATTTTTAGTAAATGTAAAGATTTTAAGCCGAACAATGAATTTTATCCTAATTATTTGGTTTTATTGCAGACAAATTCAGATACGGGTGGGGCTGAATATTTGGATACAAAATTACAGATATCAAATTTGTAGTAATTTATTTGATAAAAGAGATGCATTCGGGTTTAAGATAATTAAAATGCATTATTGGGAAAGCAATATTCATTTGTCCAAATACAGAAACATTATATTAAACTTTTTGCATCGTAATAAACTGTTAGTTACATATGATAAAAATATATTCAATAATATTAAGAAATTTATAACAGAATGTAAAGAATGTGATTATCCATTAGATTTTTTAAAGAGATATATTCCCAATGATTTACATGGGGGGTTGTTTTGATGTATTTTTGGGATTTCCCATGGGGACTTCGGAGAGTATTGAAGAGACATTGTGTAATTGTATCTGATATCTAAAGAAATTTTTATATTATACTGGTTTCTCAATAGAATCTTTGTTTCATGATTTGATTTGTATGTATTTTTAATAATAAGAGCTTAGAATAAGAGCTTACTCTAATATCTTTTAGATTGGTGACTTATTCAAAAAGATGGTCTTGTACATGGAGGCTATTGCCTTTTAAGGACATTCATGAATTTTTGGACCTTCGTTTCATAACAAATCCACCACGCGACATTAGGATTACAAAGTCAGCTAGTTAGTGGTCTAGTTGTGAAGATATTTTGGAACATTTCTGTATTTTTACACATTTACGCACACATATTTCACTCAATTGGTTTTTAAATAATTATAACAAATAAAATTCTGATCATTCAATATGATTTTTGATCATGATTGGTTTACTGGTGGATTTTTAATAAATATTCTATATTGAAACTTTTTATACTCAAATTATTAAGTACTATCGACTTCCAAAATTTATCTGGCAACAGTGCATGGTGGTGGACATCCTTATTTAAAAAGTTACTTAACCTATTGCAATCAGATTCATGATCACTTGTCAAAGATATGATCTTTTGAATTTTTGCATTTACAACTATGAAATATGATTTGAATTTTGATGAAAAGCATGGATTCGGGTATGTAGTTTTTAAGGATTTTAATTGGAAATATTTAATTATAACGTTTTATTGTTTCGAAAAAAATCTTAAATTTTTAATTGAATAATTTTTAATTGGATATTTTTAATTGGATAATTTTAATCGGATAATTTTAAAAGGATATTCTTAAATGGATAAATTTTAATTGGATATAAAAAATTTTCTTTTTTTGTTTTTGAAAATAATTAGTAATTGAGATATCTCGCCATTCAATTTTTCTTCTTTGTTTATTGTTTCTTTTCTTTAAATTACAACTTGAATTTTGGAGTAATCCAATTTTACCCAACAAGATGCAATGAGGGAGGGTTGGTACCATAGAACTAGTTTAACCTCACAATTCAGTCCCCAGTCTGAATATACATGTTTTGTTTTGTTGGGTATTCGAATTATTCGATTTATTCTTTGGTTCAAATTAATTTCAAATTTTATTCATCTCTTAGTTTCGAATTTGATTCAGTTTCAACTTTTTCACTTAGTTCTATAAATGTTTTTTGTTTTTTTGTTGATTTTGGATTTTAATTGTTCTCTTTCTTTCATGTTTTTTAATGATAAATTAATTGCTTTATCTCTCTCTCTCTCTCTCTCTCACACACACACACACATATATATATATATGAAATTTAATTTTACTAATTTTAGGTTAATTTATATCTGCTATACATTTGGTATTTGAATATATTTATGTCTTATTATGAACATTATTTGTTAGATAGAAATATATGCAAATCAGAAAAAACTTTAAAAAATATGAAGAGATCTAGAAAACAATTCAGATGAGAGTCAGAATAGGAGTTAAAGTAATTTAAAATGCTATTTATAGCTTTGGACAGAAATATAGGGTTAAACATGATTTATATATTCAAATCCTTCCACTCAGCAAATTATTATGTAACAAACCATGATTCAAAACAACAAGGAAATTGAAAACTTTGACTATATTAAAAAAAATCTAATAATTGAATAATTTCGGAATAAAATCATAATTCTAATTTCCCTTATTTAAAGTAACCTATCACATAGTAAATATTCCTGATTTCAACTATCGAGAGATATAAATGATTAATAAATCAATTAATATTTGACCAACTGCATTCAGTTCCAACTGCAACTGCATTTGTCCAACTGCTTCTCAACAATGTTTGACCTTTTTTAAAGTCAAATATTCAAGGTTTGTCTATAAAACGGTGTTGTTCTTCAGTCCTACTATTCTGACGTAATAAATGCTGTTAGAAAAATAGTGCCTACAGTAAAAACTGTAAAAATTCCAAAAATTAAGACAACTAAAAAACAAAATAATATTAAAAATACAAAAAAAAAAAAAAAAAAAAAAAAAAAAAAAAAAAAAAAAAAAAAAAAAAAAAAAAAACAAAGAAAAAAACATTTTTACTTGTACAATTCACCATGTGCATTAAAACTACAAATATGTTGTACAAACACACACAAAAACTGAACAATCATTTCGAAATTAACTTTCAATAGTTCTTTAAATTGGAAAAAAAAAAAAAAAAAGGATTCACTTGCATGTCGAAAGCGCATGAACGCAAATGTTATAAATCAGACAGAAAAACTGTTGCAAAATGGTATAAAATCTGACGACGCTAACATTTTTTTTCAAGCGATAAGAATAATTATTTTTAACTGTTGCCAAAAACGCTTCAAATAAAATTTAGAATAAATCGATAAATATATAAATAGATTGAGAAGACGATAATAATTTGCCGTTAATTTTCAAATATTGTTTTTGAATAATCTTATCTGATTGCGTTGCAGTCATGGTTCAGAAAATAAACTGCAAGGCGTATTAACTACAGCGGAAGAGAAAAGAATATTCTTTGCTTGGAATTTATATTCAAGGATTTCTTCTGATCTCATGGTATTGGTTGGGGAGACTTCTAGGTATTTTAACTGCAGACAGAAAATCTAGTAGGGATTATCCCCACTACTTCAAAGCTTGGAATTATGTTGAATAATGTAGATTCTAAGAGCACATGATCGCATAAATTATTAGCTAAAGGAATTAAGAAATTAAATTATATTTAGAGAAATCATCACACACACATATATACATACATTCATAGATTCGTTTTCATTAGAAATAAACTTTTTGCTGCCAAATCAAAATTCGGACGGTGCGTTATTGCCTTTTTTTGTGGAGAAATCGCTGTGAAAATGTGTAAATTATCCTCTCTTTACGGAGAAACAAGGTAAATATACATTGAAAAGTTTCTCACAATAAAAAATGCTCCCCGGGTGTATCGAAACTCCCCCCCCCCTTTTATTATTGAATGAAAAACGTGAAAGAAACATTTTTTGTTAATTCGAGCCATTCAACGAGGTTCCAACCAATTGCAATCGATCATACAACAGTTTCTATACTTGGAACAAAAGATTCAGATATTTGATCGACCTCTGTTTGACATTGTGTACAACAGATAATAAAAACTACTAGTGGTAATTTGAATAATATGCGAATATATTAACTTTATGCACCTATTTAACTTGGCCTGTTAATTGCATTTAACCTTTATTATGCTACAGAAGTTATTGCAATGTTTCCATTAAGAATTACAAACGACATAAAAATATTGCCACAAGACAACGTTAATTTAAATTGTTTTTCATACGTTTCATAATTATATAACTTCACTTCACAAATACAATAACTGTGTCATACTATGGACGGCATTTGTCAAAGCTGTCAACTATTTAATTTCAGAAAACGTTAACATGTTATAAAGAAAAATATGAAAAAACGCAAGGAGAGAGCTCGACGTATCTGGCCGAGTCCAAACCTCTCGGCAACCTTTAAAGTCTCAAAATGAATTATCTATCAACACCTAGCGCTCTGCGCGAATTTGAAATGACGTTTAAAGAACATTCATGCACCAGCAATCGATAATCCAACATCGCCGGAAACCTAGCCAACGAGGATTACAGAATTTTCTGGATTACGATGTTGCTCGCTCTTCCATAATACAACAGGTGATGCTTTAACCTAGAAATAACAGATAAAAATGATATCGCAGACAAAAAATATACACGGAAAAACACTGGAGGGGTTTTATAACTCATCGATCTCTAATATTTAAGAAAATTTTAAAGCAATGTTTAAAATTTGTTCTTTCCCATCCATGAGCATACATTTCAAAGAGAAAATAAAAATATGGCGTAACCAACTCCGTTAAAGGCTTTCAAAAAATTGAGCTTTTTACTAAGTGATATAAAAAATATTCACTTAATCTAGGGAACTAATATTTAAAGAAATTAAAAGGAGTTTTTAAGGTTTTAAGTTTCCATCCCTGAAACTATCATATCAAAAGAAAAAACAAATCTATGACGCAATGTGTCGTCATCACTACCTCCATCAATGTCCTTTAAAAATTGTGCCTTTTGTTAGATGTTGTAAAAACATTGATAATGAAGGGGGCGATTAATCTATTGCCCCATGTTCTAAAATTAATGGAGTATTGTCTTTCTTTGAGAATTTTTAATTATGCTAACGAAATAATAACGATAGCAAAATTAGAGTGTACAAATAATAAATTTACATTAGATCATGTTATCTTGAACGTTATCTGATGATATATTTATTTGTTACCGATCCAAAAACGTTAGTGCTAATTGTTTTTAAAGTTATAAAAAAGTTTTGACAGGTTTTTTATTCTTTATCCTTTTTCCATTTATTGAAATAATTGGTATAATGTGTACGCATTTATACGCATTTCAGTCTATTAAATAAATCGGCAGATTATTTACCTATACCTATTTAAACCGTATACTCGAATAGTAATAAATACGAAACGTAAATATGACTAAAGAACATCCAATAAAAGCGCGTTGTAGGATTCAAAAATTTCAATCAACTGATGAGAATCAGGAAAATGAAATAAAGTAAGCATATATTTACAGAAATTGATAACGATTCCTCGAATAATATTTTAAAAAAAAAAAAACAATACTTGAGTTATAATTTATTCACTCAAAAAACATTACACAGAAGAAAAAAAATTCATTTACAATATGTACATACAAGGTACACAAGAAACTTTCCTGAAAGAACAAAGAAGATATTCCAGAAATTATTGAATAGCGCAACCTTGACCAATCAATAATCGTTTGTGTCGTTTAGAACAAGTCACAGAAGTCAAAAAAGTTTGATAAATGGGTGCCTCATGAAGTGAACTACAAAAAATGTAGTCATTAGGAACAACATTCGATCAACAATAAAACAAAAACTATTCTTTTCTATGTAGTATTGCGATGTATGATAAAAATAATCGATCCTATATAGAATACGACGTCCTGCACATTTATTGGACAAAGATAAAGCTCAGAAACTATTTCCGAAGCCATGCCTTCTTGGAAAGAAAATAATAGGGACTGTTATCTGATTTGCAGCACATTAGGTGGAAATGGAAAATTAAGTATTTTAATAATTAATTAGGATGGATTAGAGAGGATTAATTAGATTTATATCATTAGGGTGCATAACGAAATCATGCAAAATACTTGTAAAAGCATTTTTCACTTGTCACATAAAGGATTATCTTAACCTTTGAGTGTCTAGCGTAGCGTCCTATATTAAGCGGAATTTTATGAAAGTACTGATACTAAATAACTGTAATTGAGTAAATATTCTCAAGGGGCCACTGTCTCGCTCTCAAATTAAACTCACAATCACAAAATGAAATATTTTCAAGAAAGAAAAGAAGTAAAACAAAAAAAAAAAAA
Source organism: Nephila pilipes (assembly GCA_019974015.1). NCBI lineage: Eukaryota > Metazoa > Arthropoda > Arachnida > Araneae > Nephilidae > Nephila > Nephila pilipes. Next base: position 143,041 of record BMAW01015531.1, read on the forward strand.
CATTGTATTTGTCTTCAAACATTTCGAAATCTCTATATGTGCTGAATTATTTAATTTTTCTGCTTTTTAATAAGAACTCTTGTTGGCAGGTCGTTTCCGTTGTTTTTTCCTCACCGCGCAGGGGTAGTTGTTCTTGCTGGAGGACGATTTTAGGACCAATATGTGACTTTTATGGACAATAAGTCCTCTTGTTGGTGAATTCGATCCATTTAGGTCAGATGGCTGGGGTAGCCTAGTGATCATGTTCGCTGCCAGTGGTTTTTGTCGAGTCGTGGGTTGGAGCCTTGATGCCACTAAGGATCCGCCATATAGCCGGGACTGATACATATTAAACCTGTCACGGCTCAAAGTCCTTCCATGACGTGTCATGGGAGAGGGAGATGACATCTCAGGTGTCGTCCTCGTCACTTGACCGAGGTTCCGTCATCGATAGCCCTTGTATTGCTACTATTGAGAGGTTAATAAAATCAATTCATCAATCAATCCGTTTAGGTTCGTATTCGACATAGTCAGCATTGAAAATTCCCGATTTTATTGCACGGTACGGATACTTCATGTTCACACATTACGGTTGTGGTAGCTTAGTGGTCATAGTCGTGGTTTCGAGCCATGAAGCCGCTAAGACCAATCGGGTAGCGAGGCTGATGCACATTAAATCTGGTCGAGGTCCCATGACCTCCAATTACCGTAGTACAGAAGTTTAGAGAGGGAGGCGCCTGCTCAGATGTCGTTTCTCGTCCCTTGACCAAGGTTCAAAATTACGAGATCCGCCGTCAATAGCCTTCGTGTAGCTTCTCAGTGCGACGTTAATAAATAAGCACAACTAACTGTTTACATGTTTTACAAATCACTCTAGGTAAATCGAATTAATTTAGATTAAGAAGCGTTATATGGTCCTTTTATTTTCTCCTGACACATTCTATCAGTCATTTTTTGATACGTCTTGACAAATTTTACTGTATAACATACTAGGTCCTTTATTCTCGCAACTACAAAAGACTTTCAAAAGAAGTGTCGTGTCTGGGAATCATGCATTTTACATTGAAAGAATATGCTGTGTCATATATATATATATATATATATATATATATATATATATATAACAGTAAGTGTAATGCTCGGAATTTCGAAAAGGAGAATGAAAGAGAAACAAATGGAAAAATATACCCTAAAGGATAAAAATCGTAAAGAAGGCTTAAAAATAAAACAAAATATGAAAAATAGAATACAGCGATGAAAATTGCTGATGTTAAGCCAAAATTAACGGAACGCTAGCATTAAGTCGATTGACCAAACTGAGTGCATAGGAAATTAAAAATTTTAAATTTTAGTTATGAACTGATAAATTAGTTTTAGTTCTTATAGGCATTCAGAAGCAGCGATAATTTTCTAATTGAAAGTGTAAATTTAAATTTGGAACCTGGATCTGGCGATATCGTTTGAGATATGATAATTGGATCGTTGTGATTTTATGTCAATATGAAAGCATTTAATGCGAGTTTGTATTAATAAATGGATCGATTTTTGTTCTATTTTAAGATCACTATGTATCACTGTTATTTCTGACAAACCAGGGGCAGTTAATTATTGTTCTTAGAATTTTATTCTACATAATCTGTGCTTGTTTCATGTAAGTTGGGGAGAAATGAACAGAGGGGAATATTCTCAGTTTTAAATGATGAATTTTGATATTATTTTTACTACCAAAGCCGCTACTTATTCACAGACTTCTTGCACTTCGGAAGGGAAAAGAAAATGGTTTAAAACACTTTTATTAAAATTAGTAATTATAAATAAAAATGATTGAAAATACTTTTTTGGAAAGAAAGCACTTAAGCTAGAGGCCAGAAAATTGTATTTTAAAAAAATTAAATGGTTTCTTACACATTGCAAATATTTTTTAAAAATTTATTCGTAAATTATTTATATTAACTTGCTTTCCAAAAACCCATATTGGCTAAAATCTAAAAGCTATTTATTCACGCCTAAGGTAGTAACGGGTTCTTACACGCGTGTTTTTTTTTTAACTAAGCTCTGGGGCTACTTCACTACGATGTTTAAAATGAGAATCTCACCCAGTGAAAGAATCGTGACTTATGTAAATTGGTATTAAGAAATAAAAAGTATTGTGAATGAGGTCGGGAAATAAGAGAAGAAATAGAGCGAGATTGGTAACTTCACTATTCTGAATCAAGCTACGGTTAAGCGATATATTTTGAGCGCATATACTTGGCTTAGATCTCATGGATATAAGACTGCTGGAAAACGGGTAACTAAAGCCTACCATTTTGTGTTATTAATTTAAGTAGAATTCTACTTTACAAAATTTGGTTAAGGACGCTATTAAGTGAACGCTTCACAATATTAATTTATTCTGATTCTAAGTCTGATTAATCTCATTAAACATTTTGAAACTTACATATTATGGGTGATTATGTATTATATAAATAACGACGCCGATTCGTTACAAGGTAGTGTATGGACATAGTGCCGCGTGATAAATTACAAGCACAGAAGGGCAAGCAGTGCGTGACGAGGTATTAAAAACACATAATTCTTAATCCTCCCCTTATAACAAAAGCTTTTAATGCTTTAGAAAGTCATTCTTATTATTTTCTTGCTTCTTAACGCTTCATATTCGTGCATTGGTCTAGTAAAAATGAAGTAGTTCTGTCAGGAAGTTTCGAATGAAGAGCGACGAAGAGTTTTGGAGTCAGACCTTATATCCCCATGATCTATGCGAAATGAAATAGCTTTAAAACGCACTGAGAAGCAGCACGAGGGCTGTTGGTGACGGACTTCACAATTTTGAATCTTGGTCAAGTGACATCTGAGAGGACACCTCCATCTTCAAACTCCCACACCACGCAAAAAGGAAGGACATGCGACCTCGGGCAGATTTTGTGTGCATCAGTCCCGTTACGCGGAGAGTCTTTGGTGGCATCAGGCTCAAACCCAAGACTCGACGGAAATAACGTTAGTCGTGAATCCGTGACCATGACCACTAGGATACCGTGGATTTGGTGAAGTAAGAAGGAGGGCATGTGAGAAGAATCTCCCTCTCAGAATTTCCATTCCGTGCATGGAAGGATCTTGTAGGCTGCATTTCACGCAACGTATTTTTAGCGGAATAAGCTTTATTCATGTGACGTCATGGTCACATGATAGCTACAATCACGTGTTTTTAGCCAATTAGTTCGTGCGCCTCTCAGTTAACAGCTTTTGCTTTTAACAGGTGCTTTCATTAAAAATGCATATCTGGACATCTTCGACGAGGAAATAAGACCATATTCCATGCCAAATTTAGGCAATTCTCTCTTTTTAAATGTAAAACAGTGGAAATCATATTTTAACATTGATATAACTGTACACTTATATATCTTTTAAAGTAAGGAAATTCGAATGTATTTACATAAATGCTTATACGTATGAACAATTAATAATCAATAGCTGTATTTGCATTCGTATGTCGTGTATTTATCTTTCGGTACATTTTGCATGAAATTTAAAGCATTTTTAATATTAGAGGGAGTACGGGATGCTTATAAACATAACATTATACACGCAGGACATCATTATTACCCTAAAAATAAATATTATAATTTTTTTTAAAAAATTTAAGTTCTATAACTCCCTCAAGTTTCACACACAAATTGTGCAACACCTAAATTTTTTGAATGTTATGTTTGCGTCCGTTAGAAAAAAAATTACCTTCACTTTACTAGGTATAATCTCATTTTATAATTTGGAAAATATCAGAAATGAATGAAGCATTTTTGAGGAAAGTGTACCTAAGAAACTCATTTTGAGGAAATCACACATACAGATATTTTTCTCTTTGGCGTGGCAAACGTTTGCTTAAATTTTTGAAATTCAATTTTATAGCCTTCTAAATATATATCAAAATTCTCGTGAACAATACACATATAGAATAAGTGAAGTGCTCTTCATTTTTAACAGAAATATTCATAAAATTCAAAATGTGAAACTTTATATGGTCTCTGGTAGCTTATCAATGTAAATGTTCAAAAGTAAGAAATGCACTTGACTTAAGAGTATCTACCATATACAAGGAGGAAAAAAAGTAAAAACCATAATGCTAGGACATCATTACATAATTAATAAATGTGAAATTATACAAAGTTTGATCAGAAAATATCAGAACTGATTATTTTTGGCCAATAGGAAGCAATGTAAGAAGCTCTTTATGGGTAGCATGAGAAATGATGTAAGCTAGGTGGCCCAAATGTCTTCAAGCTGTTGTGGTGTGTAGTCCAAAATGAAAGTATGTTTAATGCTTTTTTCGAGAGTGAAAATGCCACGAACTAACACATTTTGTGTGTTTCTTGTTTCATGAGCTATTCGCATATCTTCCCTTCGACTAACATCTGGGAGTTCTTTCTGCCCAGCTTCTTCCCAACCCAATGAAACTTGGTCATGTAAATGAAATGCAACTTTAGAAGAGGAGTGAATAGAGATAACCAAGTCTAAAAAAGTGACAGAGAATTGAATTGAGAGAATAATAATTATTAAGATGTGATAATAAGTAGCATATAGTATGATGTGCACGGAATTCTTTTGATTTATATACTTGATTCTATTGAATTAGGACTCAACGCTGACGGAGCAAATGAATACTTGAAGAAGGTGCTCGCATCGTGTTCTAGTAAGCGTATTCTTTGACATATTATAGAAGTTTTTACTTCCAGTGGATAGAGATATCAAACTGTTTGAGAACATCCCTCCTTTCTAAGGATCAATAAAGCAATATTTTGGAAAATAATTGGCTATTTTAATTACTTTATCTATGTTTGAACTTCAGTTCAAATTTAGATCTTTTAATTAGAATTACATTTTACATGCAGATGAGACAGGTCATAGGATGTCGTCACGAATCGAACCAATTCGCCGAAGAAAATTTTGATATGACCCGTCAAGCTCACAAGGATGAAATGAACTAGAGATCCCAGGTTTCTGAATGGTACAAAAAACTAATTAAAAATGGCATGGAAGACATCCGTGCTCTAGTGTTCTTCGATACGAAAGAGGGGGATCCGCAAGAAGTTTGTGCTTGCGGGAGAAACTGTGAACAAATCATGTTATGCAGAAGTACTCGAACGCTACAGGATTAGAGTCAGCCGCGTCCGAAGGAAATCGTGGATACCTAAATGCTCTATTTTTTAGTTTAGTTTATTTTTTATTAACGTCGCACTAGAAGCAACACGAGGGCTATTGGCGACGAACCTCGTAATTTTGAATCTCGGTCAAGTGACGAGGACGACATCTGAGCTGGCACCCCCCTCTCCTAACATCCACACCACGCCAACGGGAGGACTTTGGGCCTCGAACAGATTTAACGTGCACGGCTGCACGGCACCCCGGCTGCACGGTGGGTCTTAGGCGGCCAAGGATCGAACCCGCGACTGAACGAAAACCGCCGGTCGCTAGTCCACGACCTTGACCACCAGGCTACCGCGGCCCCTAGAAGGAGAGAGAGAGTATACTTAAAGCATGTGACATTAGGCTGATCGCAATTTTCTCTTTGTTAACTTCGAGGACTTTTTGTAATTTGAATTGCGTACAATTACTACCCCTTGCCAACCAAATGAAATATAGTTAGGTAAATTATATGAAGATAAGAAGTTCAGTGAAGTGAGTTAGACACAGGGATATATAAATGAAACAAAACTGAAAAGATAAAAAAAGAGATAAAGTACAAGCTATTAGATGTTTTTAAATTGGAGTGAGTCATTGTAATTAATCATTTATAATGAGAGTAGTCAGAAGAGACCGTTGATCAGAATAAAATGAGTCGTATCAGCTATAATTGAGAAATATTTGAATCGGGACGAGTGATTTGGTGTGAATTTATTATTTGAACATGAACTAGGAATAACTCAGTTAAGCAAAATTCGTGAGAAAACTATCTTGTATATTCTTTGATCAAGTGTGTTGTCCCGCTCTAAAAAAGATCTTCAATTGGAGTTTTGAACTTATTCACTATTACATTAGGCTGTAAGATGGCTGTAGAGTTAAATACTGAAGGAAATACGCCACAAGCGGTGTCTTGATGCCGGAGGATCATATTTTGAAAATTGATAACTCGGTCTACATATTATCTTCAATGACTTAGGTCCCGATATTTGTTGGACAAACCTTAAATGTGAAACTCACAATTATGGGATTGGTGTCAGCTTTGACTTCAGTGAAAAGTGAGCGACTAAATCTATCATGTGACCGACATCAACTAAGATCATTAAGGTGCGATCGAAGTAACGGTTTTAAGTAACAACAGTTGAATTTTAAATTCAGCATTGATTACGGGAATGTTAAGCAAAACTTGATATAAAAAGTGAAACTCTCTGTAGATTTCCTTGAATATCTTATATTTTAAAATGTTATGAACAAAATTTTTATTTTATTTAGAAAAAAAAATCCATTCATCTTTTGCAAAGTCTATTCACTCAAAAGAAATGCTGATAAATTTTAAGTGGAACTTAACTAAACAAATATTTTTAAGAGTCAACATGAAGAAATGTTTTGAAAATAATGTCACATTACGGTTAGCCATTGACTTTTTTTTTTTTATTAAGGTCACACTAAGAAGCAATACCAGAGCTACTGGCGATGGTTTTCTTGATTTTGTGCCTCTGTCAAGTGACGAGAACTATACCTCACCTGACAACCCTTCTTCGAATTTCGACACCATGCCAATGGGTGAACTTTGAACTTCGACAGATTTAGTTTGCAGATTGTATCAAGTAAGGATTTCTTTTTCTGTATTTTATTATGCATATTGAATTACCCCTTTTGAAATGATTTTTATCCTTTTCTGAGGTTTGACAACTTTTTTGCCACTGCAAATGCAATACTCATTAAATACTAATACGATTGGCTCTTATGTTATTGTATTTTTGTAATTTGTCGAATTTTGTTTAGATTTTATTACATTTTTAAAGTTGAATTATTTTTTACCACATAATGGCTAATAAAGAGTTTTCTTTAATTTTTTGATATGTTGAACGCAATGATAAATTAAGTTCAAAAAATATTTCTGTTGCTTCTTTATCGAATAATTTTGACTGCAGAACATTACATTGAGATTTTGCGTTCATTACAGATCTGTGGTGAATTTTTATTCATTTGATTCACTAACTTAAGAGAAGAAAAAGAAATCGATTCAAATTTCAAATCATTATAATGTTTCTATAAATATAAGCACGTAACGAAACTAAAGAAAAAAAATTATGCAATTTTTTCTGTATTGAAATAAATATGTATTTTACCTCTTATTTCCCTTTAAACAAAGCATCATCTAATCGACGCAGCAGTTAGGTCCAAAACTCCCTTTTTTTTAGTTATATTTATTTTATTTCGTTTAAATTTCGTCAACATTAATTCTCCCTATAAATAATATTTTGTTGAATTCATTTACAGTTTAAACGTTTCATTATATGCATTTTTGTATATACAGTTTTCTCTGATGTGAAGTTTGAAGATAGAGGGTCGTTGAAATTTATTACTTCATATACACCTTAGACACGCATGGATTATCATTCTTCAAAATATTTGGCGCTTTTGGCGATTTTCAAGATGCTTCCTCATCTAACTCCTCCGCCAAATGTACCTGGAAGAGTATAAGCAGTAGACAGCATAAAATAACATTGTTTAATAACTCGCGCGACTTAAAGGCGAGCGAAATAATCCGGGAGAAGTCCCGAATCCGAATCCGGAGCTTCACTAATTGCAGCCGGATTCTGCTGACAGGGCGTTCACTTTCCTAATCCCGGCCCGGGACATTGTCTTATCCCAGCAGCCGGAGCGGAGCCCTTCCCCGAATTCCCGGGGGTTTGATTTGACAGAAATCGTAATCGCGGACGAAAAATCAATCAGGAAAATATCGATTTCTGTCCGGATCGGAGGTGGGTAAAAGGGAGGGTAAATCAATGACAGCAGCCGGTTTGGATAAAGACTGCGGATCAAGTATGGAATACATTAGAGATTGAATTAACCCGAGATTTGGTGGAATATCCTGTTTAATCTAGATGTCTTATTATGCTTTCCTTCAAGATTGGATTAAAAGCACAATGCGCTCGAAGAAAGTGCTAAACTAATGCAACACACACATGTAATTACACCGTCACATCCATTCAATACACATTTCTACCAAATCAGCTGATTCAATGCAATTATATCTCTATATTTTGTTTATAAAGTACTCTTTTATGCATTTCAGACTCCCATCTAAAAACGATCTTCAAAATTCAAAAGCATGATGTTAAGCCTAAGGATTTTCTAACCACCCTTTTAAAATTCGGATAGTTATTAGCGTTCGAATGAAAGAATGAAAAATAAAAAGATTTCTATCAAAATTCTTTTTCTTTTCCTATTTCAGAAAGCATTTATAAAGATTATTAAAAATGTTAAAACCCACAGATGAATCACTAAAATGGACTAATGTTATGTGTATTAAATACTGCTCATAATAACGTACACTATTATTCAATTTTTTTATAGTGAAAGCTAGAATAGTCTATTATTTATCTGGCGTCATCTATGTTATTCTTATGGAATCAATCAGTTTTGAATTCAGATTTAAATTACCAATAATATCAAAAAAGTATGGCATGAGACAAAATCGGTAACACAATTTATAATCTTCATAATAATTTAACATAATGTTTATAATAATAATAATAATAATTGATAACACACTTAACATAAGATGTTTATTTAATATAGCATAAATGACCAACCAACTCTGCGTGTGTAGATTACCATGTGTCGACTTGCGGCTCGCCGAGTTTGGATACATGAATAAAATTTAACTTTTATTATACAATAAAAATACCAGAGAACGTTCCTCTATGAGTCGTTCGTATCATATCCCATGACCACAGGAACATTTCTACACATTGACACTACTATTGTCATAATTTTTCGTCTATATTCTTGTTCAGAAACTATTAAAAAGGCTAAGCTAATTTTGAAAAAGCGCCCGGTCAGTGAGTGGGCGATATAGAACATATACTTAACCAGCAAATCTTCTGGAAAGTTCCGTGTGCATTGCTAAATGCACTTATATAATATGTTAAAATGTTTTACAAAAAACTTTAAAATGTAATAATAAATCACCTTTTTTTTCTAGCATTTTCTAAGCATTCAAAGCAGCCACGATAGCTTAGTGGTCATGATAGACTCGCAGTCGGCGGTTTTCATTGAGTCGCAGGTTCGAGTCCTGAACAGCACTAAGGATTCACCTAGGGGAGGAGCTGATGCACGTTAAATCTTTTCGAGGTCCCAAGTCCTCCCTTTATTGTGGTATGGAAATTTGGAGAGGGAAGTTCCAGCTCAAGTGTCATCCTCATCACTTGACTGATACCCTAGAGATCTTTCTCTATTTTCGACTCTCCTTCTTGTCAACCACTTTTTATCTTTTTTCAACTTCACGTCTAGACCACAGTTTAATCTTGTTTGGCGCAGCATAGCCATATCTGGCTCTTGCGCCAGTAAACTTTACATTCACTCACTCACTCATCACTTGACTGAGATTCAAAATTACTAGGTAAGTCGCTAGTAACCCTCGTGTGTTGCTTCTCAATGCGCCGTTAATAAACAATCCCAATATTATTACCAAACATTTAAGGAAGATATTTATAATAATTATATGTGTTACAATTGTCAGAAAAAATGTAAATATTTTTTCGCTAAATAAGCCAATAAATTCGCCAATAAATCTAAATTTAAATTTTTATAACTATAGAAACGGAAAATTGTACTTTAATACGTGTAGTGTAAGTGTTCCATTGATATTAAAGAAAAGACTGCTTAGCATAGTTATTAATTAAAATTATAGAAAATACTTAGAAGTAAATACCCCATATATAAGGAAGTATTGTACATATTTAATTATTACAAAGAAATAACCGTGATATACGGATGAAATTTATTCCGAATATTAATTGATTCATATGTGCATAATATTATAAATTAACGCTTTTACTGTTGATATATATGGTTTCAGGAAGCTATAGATTTAGATCTGTAGTTTAAAATCTCTTTATAATGCATTTTTAATAGCGTTTTAAATATGAATTATTTATTATAAGAGAGAATAATTTATCATGTCTTTGTAAAATTTTCGCTCATTAAAGTGCATGTTTTTAATAAAAACCTACATTGACCATCCCAATTTATTTAATTCAGTTTGCAATGCTCCGCCTATTTGATAATAATAATCACTAATTAAAAAAAAAAAAAAAAAAAAAAAAAACGTATAAAAAGTTATTTTTTTCCAGTTTTTCGTAGTATAAATGTTCTCCTTCAGCATTTCAATGAATTTAAAAACCTCTTTTTTTTTTGGTCTAAGAATTGCTTAAATCTAAAATTCTGGTAAAAAAAATACGTTCAGTTCTACTGTAAGGAATAAAGTCATCGAAATATTTTCATAACGAAAAATATTCTGAAATGTCAATAACTAAGCATGGACTTTTTAGTTTAATTTAATTGATATTTCTTTTTTTAAAGCATTCATAATAGGATCTTAAATTTTCTAGTTTTTGCAATTTGATTTAGCAAAAGTTTCTGCAAGTAATTTATTCAAATCACACTATTTCGTTTCGAGTGTGAATAGATGCAGTTCTCATTTTTATTCCTTTCCTGTTTACTTAGGAAAAAATCAAGAGAGTTAGGATTTTTCAAAGAAATGCGTTTGATTTTTGAAAACATGTTTTGATTTCTACAAAGGATACTTTAAAAACAGAATCAGCAAAATACTTTTTTTTTCATTTCTTATACATAAAAAAATATTTAAGAAAACTCGATCTGTGAACTTCATAGAAAAATATCGTTCACCCATGTGTAGAAAATAGAAGAAAAGAATACTTGATGCGAAAAAGATTTTGAAATATTCCAGATAAAATATGTTTTCTGTTATTCACTTAAATATATACCATGTTCATTATTAAATTTAAAGTGTTCTGTTTCAAGCATATTGAGAGCTATTTTTCTTAAAAACAATTTCAAATTTTTTCATTAATTACTGTTTTATCTATTGAGTTTCATATTTTTTTTTCTCAAATGTAGAATAAGAAGTTTGCTCTTTTTCTTAATTTTTTGCAATCAAAGTACCTCGAATTTATTTCCAAAGTTGTTAAATTTCTTCTAAAAAGTTGGTACAAAATTTTAATTACTATTTAGTGCCAGTAAATGCAGACAAAATCTTATAAAGCTATTTGAGTCTCTTTCTTGATGCCATCATGCAAAAAAGGCAATGTACTAGGTTTGAATGAAAATTGTAGGCAATTTCCATATTTATTCTTGTACCTGAAAGTTACAGGTGTCTTCTATGAGTTTAAAATTATTATTGGTTCAAATTATTACATTACATTAATTAAATTTTAAATTTTTGAACATTTATGGAAAAAAGTATCAGCCTAAAGAAATCGAATCATCCTTCTTATTTTTTAATTCACTTGGAAAGACACGTATTAGTGATTAAAATAATACTGAACTCGACATTTGTGTAAACTTAAATAATCATTTAACTGTAAAATAATTAAAATATACTTGGTATTTAAACTTTTAATAACTTACATCTGTGCCAAAATAATTATTTATTTAAAAGACAGAAGCAAAAAGCGGAGTTTTTCACTTTAGGATATTGAGTAATCAAGAACACAAAACCCGCATTGAAGGTTGCTATTTCAACTAGTGTACTTTTTTCAGCAACCCAACAAACCAAGGGAACGAGTGAAAAACATATTTCGAGTGTATAGCATCATATGTTAGATTCATAGGCATGCCAGATACAGGAGACTTGATCGAACATTAATGTACCTCTATGACCAAAACTTATTTTATGTAACCCGTTTTGTAAAATTTTTGCTACGTCTGAAAACTACATATACCCTCTGTGTGATGCCTTATTTCCATTGTTTCCGGATGTTTTTGGTTGGTGCTGAGATCTGAAAAAGATGACAACCGATTTGGAAATGAGGTTGAAGAAGTGAGGTGTCGGTGCACTCGACCTTGCATCTTTCATCTTTCCCTAAAGATGAAAGAACATCTTCAGAGATATCGTTTTGACGTCGAAATGAAAACTACCATCAAAAAATTGATGATGTTAACAACCTTTGGAATTCCTTTTTGTCGGATTTGTTCGACTAGCCACGCGTTGTTTTAACTGCGGAAATATAGATGATGAGAGATGAGAGATATGTCAGAAGGTTAATAATTCATTGTATAAAGGATAACATAAATTTCAGGTACAATTGGTTTGTGAAAGACAGGTGAAAAACGAAAAAAAAAATTATGGTCATAGAATCATTGTTTTTCAATCAAGGTTCGTATTTAATATGAATGCAACAGAAAGTAAGAAGAAACCTTAAAGTTATTAATTACCACTTTTACTAAGAAAAAAGACAGAATAAAGAAAATTTAGACCTACCTATTTCTAAATTTTTAGTGTTATTTATTTCTATTCCTGTATTTTTATTTTTGACTTCTTAAAATTCCTTTGACATACTGGTTGCGATAGTTTAGTAATCATAGTCGTGGACTCACGGCCAGCGTTGTTTTCGTCGAATCTTGGGTTCGAACCCTGATATCACTTAAGCACCACCGTGTAGTGGGACTGATATACGTAATATCTAGGGGATGTTCAAAGTCCTCCCGTTGGTGTGATGCCGAAGTTCAGAAAGGGAAAGTAAGTTCGTGTGTCGTCCATTACATTTGACCGATGTTCAAAATTACGAGGTCCGTCGCCAATAGCAGTCGTTTTGCTTCTCAGAGAAACGTTAATGATAGGTTACTGCTTCACGTTGTTGGTGGATTTGTGTACAAGGATTCTACAGTTCAATGCGAGTAGACTCAAGGAATGCAACACGGAACCACAAGTAGGGAAAGCCGAAAAATTGTTCGCCCTGTGCGTAACGCAGCAACTGTCACAATTCCGGACATTATGCGAACAGTGATGCCCTCTCTGTATCACCTTGTAAGAGCCAGAACCATTAGCAGATGGCTGTATGATTCCGGATTGCATACATGGAGACCATTAAAAAGTTTGCGTCGACATTACAACAACGTCATCAGAGATTGCAATGGTGCCACGAAAGAGTTGCATGAAGCAATGCGGAATGGCAATAGATATCATTTTTGTGTAGGTGAGGAGGAATAACCACACTTGTTTGTGGAGGCAACACAGTAAGCTCCATTACTGACCATTTCTTGTCATTCGTCACACATCTAGACAGCAGAGGGTATGGGGACAATTTCGAACGATGTCCAATCTCCGTTGGTCTTCATCAATGCCTCTTTGATTACCCAAAGGTAGATTTGGGTGAGTGAGTGTGAGTGAGCGAGTGAATGTAAATGCTATTGGCACAAGAGCCAGATGTGGCTATGGTGTTCCAAAAAAGATGTAACTATGGTCTAGACGTGAAAAAAATCAAAAAAAGAGGCAAAAATTGGTTGACAAGAAGGAGGGTTGAAAATAGATAAGGATCGCTAGGGTACCTCGAGAGCGTGCCACCCGTGTTTACCAAAGACAGTAAACCTCATGGAAAAGAAAAAGATCACTAGGGTGCTTTGGTGTCATGATACCCGTACTTACCTAAAGAAGACAAGTCCTTAAAGTCCCCTGATAGAATCCCCAGGGGCAGAGTGCCCGGCTATACCTCCAGACCTTGGGTACCCATTTGAATAGTCTCTTACAACATGCATGGGCTACAGTGGGACTATATGCACTTGGTCAAGGTGCACTTGGGAGGTTCTTCAATCGATGGCCATTCCTCTTTAGTCAATGCTACCCTCCTAGTCTTCTACTTTAACAAGACTAAGCTCGTGTTCATTCCACTGACATTTCAAAAGCTTGCCTCTCAACATAATATGACATGGCCAGCAGGATCGCCCAGACGCCTCGCCCATAGAAACTTAAAGGATTCTACCACTATCACAAAATTTGCAAGATTTAGTCACTAAAGTTCAATGGGATGAGTTGAAACAAGATACCATTAAGGCATCTACGATGCACATTAAGATGTGTGGCAGAAAATGCATCAAGTATAATGGTGACCCAACACATTCTATTGATAACTGCAATAATTTCGTATTTTGATCAATAAGTTTTGTCAAGCATAAATTCAGTTCTTAATCATTTCTTGATGTTCACGAGTACTAAATTATTTTCAAATATCATTTCAATCTGATTACTCTATCTAAGTTTTTTTTTTGACAACGGATGTATAAAGTGAGTTAGTAGTTATGTACTCCAATGTGAGAATTTTCTATCGATGTATCATCATTTGCCATTGAATATTAGAAGTTATAAAAATTGCTTAATGTTTTTTAATTACACATGACCTTGAAGGAGGAAAGAAATATGATTCATAAACAATGTTTTTAATCCCTTTTTAAATAAAATCCGTTATTCAAAATTAAGCAAAAGTCCAGGAACAATGTTTTTAATTTATTTCTTAGTAAAACATGTTATTTTCAAAATTCTTCTAAAATTCATTCAAATGAATCTAATTCTTTCTTTACTTTAATGCAAATCTTAAATCTAAAGATGAATAAAAAATAATAAAGTTCCCTATTTATAAATACCAATAGAAAAAAATTTTCAAATTTCAAGGAATATAATGAGGTTTCAATATTCATAAAAATGGAGCATTTAGAATAACTTTTTAAAAAGTTACTTAATAAGTGAAGTAAATTTTCAAAACATTTTTTAATTTACGTTTTGAACATAGAAAAAAAAATGAATTCGACATTACACATTTTTCTCTTAAAAAGCTTAATTTTAGAAGCAAATTTAGGAAATAAATTGAGTCGTGACTGCAACCGTTTCATTTAAATTTTTCTTACAAACGATTTTTTCTTCCTTTTTGCGAGAGCAATTAATATACAATTATTGGAGGTTTTTTTCCCCTCCTCTCGCTTCGTTGCCAAGCAACCGAAATAGCAAATAAAATTCCATTGGTTTTAATGTTGGACAGTTTTTGAAAAGGTTTTAAAAACGGAATTAAAAGTATTTATTTCGTTTTAATTCTTTAGGGTACATTATTTGTCAAAGTTTATATTTAAAAATGGTGAAAGATAAACACATTGCATTATATATCAAATTTACTGTCCGTATTTGTTCAATGTTTTTAATGTAAAAACAGCTTTTTAAAGAGAAAAATCATGTTTTAGTGTCAAGTTAGAGGTCATTCGTAGCTATATTATTTATTTCAATAAAGCTCACATTTTATTACATATGAAAATGGAATAGATTACTCTTAATACACTTGTGTTTATATTAAATTCTTACACATATGGAAATATAATGCAATCATAATATTAAATACGAAGATTTTATAAATATATGAATTAAATTCTATTAAAAACAAATTTTAATTAATGAATATTTTTGCTCACTTCTTAACTACTAGTTTCTGTGATACCTTTTCTATATTTCTATTCAAATTTGTTTTTCCTATATTTGGATTTTTGAAAATCATTTGACCCTTTCTTAAATAGAACATACATAAAAGGGTTAACTTTAATATATTTATTACTAGTTTCCTGTCTATTTATTTTTAAAATTGCTGAAAGTAAAAATGAAGGGAAAGTCTGGAATATTTCAGTTTATTTTTTCAAAATAGACTGTAACACATTTCATATTTATCTTAGATTGAATGATAGATATTTAGAAATATATATCGAAAGGAGGCTTATGCTTATGTATATATATTTTGACAATAAAATATAAAATATTTGATATTTCAAACTGTAAAACAAAAGTTCTTGTATCAATTTCTAAAGAAAGAAAGATAGAGATATAATGTAAAAAGTATTTCAAATTCCTCACCTATGCAGGGCACTTGAGCCTGATGATGGAGACTTGAATATAACCTAGGAAAAAAAATGAAATATGACCAAAATTAAAAGTTAAACATGTTACATTATTTGAAAAATCTCTGAAGTCAATACTGTTACCACTTAAGACACCCACCCCCCGTAAGTAAGCTAATGCGTATTAAACCTCCGATGCTTAAAAAGCTTCCATAGATAGCGTGTGGTAGTTTGGAGAGGGAAATGGCAGCTTGATAGTTGTTCTCGCCAATTATTGAGATTCAAAAATACTAGGTCGGTCGCCAATATCCCTCGTGTTGCTTGAAAGTATGACAATCAAAATATGCAATCAATCAAAAAAAATCCACCCTTTGGCCTGGTGTAGAAATTTAGAGATAAAGGTGCCAACTCAAGTTCGTCCTCGTCACTTGATCAAAATTCAAAATTACGAGATCCGTCGCCAATAGTCTTCGTGTTGCTCCTAAGTGCGACATTAATGACCAATAAAAAAATCTAACCAGAATTTCTTACGTTTTTTGTGATCCCATTTCAACTTTTTTTTTTTTTTTTTTTCATTATTCAGTGCAAGCATGCAAAATGAAACTTTTCACTGTGAAATCGATGCCTTTCTTGACTACTTCTGTCTCTACCACAATGAATTAAATGAATATCCAGTGAAAATATATACTATAACTCCTATATGCTTAGATTTTGTAACAAAATCAAAAAGTGTGAGTATATAAAGTTTTGAAAAAAAAAGCAGATTTAGCCACTCAAGATGCGCTTGTTTTTTATATAATTAATAATAAATTAATCAATTAAATATGAGAATTAAAGTGAACGATCAAGTATCGAGAAATGGACAATAGTGAACTTTTCCGATATTCAAATTAAACCAAACGATAAATTATTAAATTGAATATATTTAAGCTAAATGTAAAAAAAAAGAATAAGTTTAAAATTGAAAAGTAATATGGTACGCCAAAACACCCTGCCTAATACAATACCCCCTAGGCTGAATAATTCATATTCCCATTAAAAATTTACTCAACGTGCAATATTTTAAATTTTCTTTACGAGTTTTGGCTTGCTTTGACGTACCCGGATTAGTTATTTGAAGCTTAAATAATCGTTTAGTACTGTTTGATTTTCAAAAGCGTTCATTTTATTTAGTCGCTAACTCCCTGAAGCAAAACGGTGGCCACGGTAGCCTAGTTGTTAAGGCTTCGGACTTGCGGCCGGTGGTTTCGTTGAGTTGTGGGTTTCGAACCTTGATGCCACAAAAGGTCCGCCGCCAATAGCCCTCGTGTTGCTTCTAGTGCGACGTTAATAAAACCAAACCCTGATGCAAAACGGTGCTGTTTGGAGTGGCTTTAAAAAATGGAACTGCTCTACTAAAAGTTTAAACTCGGTTATATCTGTAGGGATAGTTCTTTCTATTGTGTTCTGGTGTTGTGTAAATCGACTCATAATGAATGCGAACGTTTGGAGAAGGTTAAATAAAGATGTCTACAACAACAATGACGACAGAAATTAAAATGCCTTTATAACTAATCCGAGTTGGAATCTCTTTTGTCTTAGTTTCTCCAGACCCAGTGATCGATGGTTTGAATCGCCCCTAGCAAGCAAGGTCAACTAATATGATATCTCTTCTTCAACCCTTGAAAACCCCTGAAGTGGTGACCTAGGATTTCAAAACCGAATGACAGTACCACCTCGAATTACTGGTTGGTAATCCCGGGGGGGGGATAATGAAGGTCCAGATCTGGTGAGTATGAACCTGATCGAGTGGTTGCCTACTCACTAAAATATATTGCACAAGGGTAGACTAGTGAAATGGTGCATTATGATGCGCGAGAGGGACCAATTTAAACTGTCTAACAAATCGGGCCTCACACGCCCCATTCGTTTCAAAAGTCTATCCAAAACATCTTTGTAGATTGTTCCAGTAAAAGTTAACTTTTCATGATGAAATTCTGTTGCAGAAGCTCAAAAGTTTCATTTTTTTGCCTCGAACATAAACTAGATCTCTCAACGTATTCGGCTGAGTGTCTTCCAACTTTAAGCTACGAAACCCTCTCAAATATTCATGAATGACTGATAAAATCGCCACTATATGATGATTGACTATTTCATACGTTTCTGAGGCCAATTTTTCTAGTCTAATACAAAATTGCATTTCGTTCGTAGAATCGCCTAATACACTTAGCCTAAGGTCAATGCTTTATCATCCTGTCATTTTCATAGAGATAGCGCCATTTGTATTTTCTTTCTGTGATTGCTTAGTAACGTTGCACTGAGAAGAAACACGAAAGATATTGGCGAAGGATCTCGCAAGTTTGATTCTCTGTCAAGTGATCAGTACGAGAGCTGAGGTGGCACCTCCTTCTCTAAATTTCCACATAACGCCATGGGAGGTCTTAGGGCCTTGGTCATAACATACATCAGTCCCACACCACGGCGGATCTTTAAAGGCATCAGAGCTCGATCCCATGACTCGGTGAATACAATTCCGGCCACGAATCTGCGACCATGACCTCTAGGCTACCGCTGCCTCTGAAAATTTGGTTATACATTTAACGGTTATGCAAGTTAATATGTCGGGTTTCAATGTCAGTAAAGCTTTATAGTTTTATAAACAAATTATTGGTGCAGCATAGCCAGGCTAGGATCTCGTTAAATTTGGAAATTAGGAGAGATGAATGTCAGCGAAGTCATCATCCTCGTCGCTGGACAGTGGTTCAAAATTACGATGTCCATTTCCAATACCTTTCATTTTATTTCTTATTGCGATGTTTAATAAGCTATCAAGAAATTTAACGCTTAATGAGTGAGTTGATGAATGAGCGGTACAAAATACAAACGTTTTAAGGTCTGCTAATCATTAAATCAGTACAGAATTTGAAAAAAAGATAGTTGAGGTGTTTAAGATCTTCCCAGGGTTCAGATGTCCCTGATTTCCGACGACTCAAAGTATTTCTTAAAATAAAGTATTTTTACACATAAAGGAGTAGAAAAAAAATTATTCTCGTTACAATTAAGACTCTTAAAGCTTCCTCAGAATCTTTTGAAATACATTTTAAAAGCAATTTTTAAACAGGAAATATTTTCTAATTATTGTTTGCAGTTTGTACAACCTAGTGTTCCTGCGAAGTGTACTAAAACATTCTGAAACATAAAATAAGAAAGATAAAAGAAAAATCATAAAATTATAACAAATGCTAGAAATTTTATACTACACAATTTCAAAAAGTAATAAGTCTCTAAAGAATTTATTTTTATTATTGACGTTGCGTGTACAAGCAACACGAAAACTAATGGTGACATATCTCATAATTTTAAACCACGTTCAAGTGACGAAGACAACATCTGAGCTGCCTCTTACAGGAAAGAGAGATGTGTATGAAATAAAATAAAATTCCGAAACTAAGTATCAAACGATTCGTAACATTTTGCATGAATACTATTGCGAATTAAAAGGAGGAAATTCTTTGTTAACAAGAAAATAAGAACTCGACGCATATTTGCTAGTAATAGAATGTGATAATTGCTAATGAATCAAAATTTAATATATTCAGATTCTATTGTTATGCGGGATGATCTAATTAAGAATCGAACCCAAAGAAGTTATTTGCATATTCAGAGGTAAGAGCTGTCATTAAATCCAGAGGTAGAGGTGTAATGGTTTCTTTTGTTTTTCAACTTCTGATACAGGTTATTAAGTATTTGTAGCGAAAACATTAAACATCATCTCTCTCAATATTACATAATTATTCTAAGAATAGATTTTAAAACCCCTGTGGTCAAATACTGAATATGCAAAAGTCATTCATATTTTATATCAAGATAAAATGATTGTAAATCAACTGTTTCCAATGTTTCCTTTTAGTTTTACATAACACTATTTTGAAAAATTCTGAAAATTTTCCTTCCAAACTTCTGAATTAAAATATTTTGGGATTGCAAAAATTAGGGAAAAGAATTTGGAAATATATGTATTTCTTCATAAATTTGATTGAAGAGTTTAGGGGAAAATATAAGTATTTTTATACTCAAACTCGCGCTTGCGCTCAACTGTGGAAGAAAAATGAAATTTTAAAACACCTATCCAACCTGATTTTTATAATTTCAGGTTTTAAAAAGAAATCACTGTGTGTTTAAAATGTCCTAATATTGTTCTTTCCTGACTCGACATTCTTTACTTTCAAAGTATATATTACATTGTCATGAAAATTTTTATTCATTCTTTTTATTTAACTTCATTATAATTTTATTTAGAAAAATTTCGTATACATTTTTATAATAATCAAGTTATGAAAATAAACTAAATTATAATTGAAAAAACTAATATCTTTAATATTCAATAGTCCTTTGTAACAAAAATGCAATATACGTAAATTTTCGAATATAAATGTCAACTTTACTTCGTTTAAAATGTTTAATATTATAAAGTGGAACTTAGGTCTCTTTGAAATCTAATATTGTATCTTAAAATTTTTTCTCTCTCTCATGTAAATTTAAACGCTACAAATGGTCCTTTTCCATTTTTTCAACAGTTCCAAAGAGTGACTGTTTTATTAAATTACTTTAAGGAACCTCATTATCGAATTATAATTAAAAACTACGAAATGCAACAAAATAAGAACTTTTACTTCATTATTTCCAGTAGTCTAAAAAAAAAAACACTTGTTCTTCTCAAATTAAACGAGAAAGGGTTCCTAATATTATTCCTTTTGGTCACCTTTAAAGGATTGATTGATTGTTTGAATAATGCCGCTCTTACGAGCAATATAATAGTTATTGGCGACGGACCTCGTAATTTTGAGCCTCAATCAATTGATGAGAACGACACCTCATTCGGCACCCCATTCTCCTAACTTCCACTCCATCCCAATGTGAGGATTTGAAGTCCTGACAGATATAACCTGGTTTGTCCGCACGCCTGGTTACTTTATACCTTGTCAAAAATACAATAGCAGAACTTTCAATTAAAAGAATTCAAACATCCTGATATTATGTAGGCTGAGTACCCACTCCTATGACAGTCCTCCATTAAATAAAGAGGAGTATTGTTTCTAAGCGGAAATAAAATATTTTTATAATGAATCAAATCAAAAAGCTTTAAAAAATTTATGTCCATAAAAGTGGAGCATATAAACTCTATGGCTCAAGAGCTGAAGATCTTATTAAATTAACGAACAATAGTATACACAGTACTTTTTATTACAACTATCATGCCATAAATAAATGGTCTCATAATTAGTTCGAACCTTTCAATGTTATACAAACTAAAGCTCTCGTAATTACATTGGGTCTTCTATAATGGACACCAAATGTTGCGAGTCCTCGACCATGACCCCGAGTCTACCGCAGCCACATCTTCGAAACATTCCAATTTTCTTAAAATTAAATAGTGAATATAAGATTGACTGTGGAGGACAACACTAGTAAGACATTAGCGGGGTAAATACAACGTTAGTGGATTAAATACATAATCTATAGGTTGATTGATTTTTATGAAATGTAGAGCAACATAGGCAGTTATCCCCTGCATGATTTGTTCATCTACATGTTTAAGCATGTAAATAATATAACTGTGATCAACACTTTGGTGTCTTAGTTATGATTTAATTTTGATACAAAATTAAAAAAAAAAAAACTAACCGTAACAAAATTACAACTATACGTAGGAAACTTTCTTTTAGATTTCAAACTTGACAGCCGAATAACTATTCCTCTCAGAGGTTTTGCTTTCTTCAGGAAAGTATTGGCATCACGACACAAAGACACCCTAGTGATCTATTTTTTTTCCATGGGGTTAATTGCCTTTGGTAAACACGGGTGACGCACCCCCAAGGTACTTTAGTGATCCTTCTCTTTTCCGTCCTGTTTGGCGCAGCATAACTACTTCTGGCTCTTGCGACATTAATCCTCATACATACATTAATACTTATTGAGAAATCTCGCATTATTTGAAAAATATGTTTTTAATTTTTTCATGTTAAAATATTCTTATTCATTTTTAACGATTTTATGAATCTTTCTTGTGTGCACCAGAGGTGGATCCTTATGTTCAGTTTCTCAGTTGCGGCCACCATAGCGACTGCGGCTCAGGGAAGAAATACAAAAAAAAAAAAAAAAAAAAAAAAAAAATGTAATATATTATGCTCGATATTTACGGAATTACCGGTAAGGCAATATAGAATTACGTATAACAATACGAGGTTAACATTCTCAACTTACAGGTATTACAATCCCTCGTTGGTAGGGGCACAAGAACATGCTCCAAGATAAAGATGTTTTCCTTATATGCGAACTAATCTAAAATGCTGTTATGAAAACTAGACGTTTAAACTATTGAGCACTGTTAAATAAATAATTGTTTTATCATTTAATTATCTAGATCAGATTTTTTCTAAATATTTTTTCATTTTTAACCTCAAAATATTTTTCACGTTCGGTTTAAATCTGCGCAAAGTTTTATCTTCTTTGTCCCTTGTGGCACAGAATAACAATGCGTCTTTTAAACGTAGAAGAAATAGTCTCCCAATCTAGATTCCAGATTGTTTTAATGTTAAAAAAAAATTCCATCGAATTTATCCAACGAACAATCACGATTTTTTTTTCATCTGAATAAAAAATGTTTCATGGAGGAAAAAACATTTAAAGGGCTAATTAATTTCATTTTACCTGTCAATAAAACAATTTTTTTTTATGTACAGAACGATAAAATATGATTGAAAACACGTTACAGCTATTCAGTGAAACATTTATTGGAGATTAAGTAATGTTTTGATTGCATTCTTTCATAACGGAGCTAAGGAACATGTCCCTCAAAGACTTAGTATTACTACATTAATCAAAATATATCGAAATTAATAAATATAAGGTAAGATTTAATTCGAAAAAAATAATTTATAGATATATTTTACTTGAAATCGCATACTTTGAAAACTCTTGCTTTTTGTAACTAACTATTGAAAGTTGTATGCATAATGTATCATACCTACTCATATTAAAGCTGTTTTCGACTAATGTCAAAGGGCATTGATCGAAACTTCTAACACATTTCCAGGCAGAAAAATGTTCCAGTTTTCATATAAGTTTACGACGTTGTAATACGTGCATCTATTTATGATGCAGTATTCTTAGAATTTAAGTGCGTTCCAAAAATATAACATTTTTCACTTGAATACCTAAGTTTAAAGTCTATTTAACATTACAGTAAAGGAGACGAAACATGGAACACAATTAAACCAGAAGAAAGGGATTGTTTCGGATAGAAAAAAGTAGTATTATAAAATATGTTCTCTAAAACTAACGAAATCAGAATTATTGATTGAGTGCTGTTTTATCGGAAAAAGTGCTCCAATTTCGGATTTCATTCTTTAACATTATGCAAATATAGACTCGATACCACACATATGAGACATAACCGACAAATTCTGAAACAAGAGATGCATTATTTTGATTTAAAATATTTTGAAAAGACCGTCTGCATGTATTAAAAATCTAATAAGACCACTAATGTATCAGTAAAAATCATCTGCAGATCAAACTATTAAACTGTACAAATTGTTATTATCACATTGTTTGGGATATATATATATATATATATATATATATATATATATATAAATTGATTAATCGAAATTTGTTCCATTTCTTATAGATTTCGATTTAATTAATTCAGACAAAAGCTAGGAATAAAAGATTGAAATTTTTTTTATGATTCAACCTGTGATCGCATTCGATTATATTGTATTATTAGAATTATCGTAAGGCCAATAGGAAAGAAAGATATTTTTCAAATATCCAATTAAAGCTGTTTCTGTATGCTTAAAATTGTTTAACGACTTTTATTAAGTATCCGTATTTATTCATATGAATTTAGAAGTCATATTTTGAAATCGGTCAGATTAAATTATTTCTCAAAAAAATTTTTACAAGTGGTAAGCTTTTCATTCTCACCGAATTCTTGCAGTCTATATTTTCAAATTCACTGTAACATTTTCATACGTTTGTTGAAATAATTCGCGGTCCGTTGCCTATGAGTTACTTCTAATACGACGTTAATGAAACCAAACCTTATAGAAGAAATTATTATTTGAGCCATACGAACCACGAAACAAGGCGTCTTTTTACCTTATTCTTATTACAATGGAAGGCCGCCCTGGTAGTCTAGTGGTCATGGTTGAGCAGCCGAGGCCTGTGATCTTTTTGTCGAGTCGTGTGTTCGAGCCCTGATACCATGAAAGATCCACCGCGTAGCCGGGTTGAACTGGCGGAGACGCTAAATCTGGTTCAAGTTCCAAGTCCTCCGGCAAGCGTGAAATAGAAATTTGAATCTTCAGATGATATTTTTATAGATAAATAAGCCAGATGATTAGAATTCTTGTTGCACTAATTGTATTAGCAAAAACTGTTTCTCAAGTAAAAATATTATTTTAATAATAATGAGTGATAGTTGAGGTTTATGGCCCAAGAGCCAAAGCAGGCTATGCTGCACCAATACTTTAATAATCGATGAATATAAATTCAATATATTATATTATGAATGCGACTTCGTTAATTGAAAATTAGTCAAATGATATATTGCAATCAATAAGTATCTAACGCCTAGTGGGGCTAATGCACATTAAATCTGTTGAGATCCTAAGTCCTCTCAATGACGTGGTGTGGAAGTTTGGAGAGGGAGGGGCCAGCATAGGTGTCTTCCTCACGGTCCAAAGTTACGAAGTCCTTGCAAGAACCTCATGTTGCTTCTCATTGCAACGTTAATTACAATCAAAGAATCTTATAACTTTGAAGAAATCATTCCATAAAATAATCTTTAAATTTTTTTTGCACGGGATATCGAAACAGCAAAATGGAAATTATTGAAGATTCAATGAAGTACATTTTTCACTTCACTCATATCATTGTAAGCAAAAATGGGTAATTTTATTATGGGAATGTGCATTTATTACTGAACTTAATTGCTACACATAAGTCATTATCTTCTATTTAACAGATGGGACAAAGTGGAACCACTTGAAACAAATAAAACTTGTTTCGTGACATTAACGAATATTAACGTAATTTCATGACTATCGAATTTCTTAATTATAAATATGTTTTTTTCTTCCCTAAATGTTAGTATTAATTGATGTTATCATGAAACTTGATCAATTATTATTGAAACTGATAAAAATCGCTGAGACTAATTATACTTTTAGATAAAACTAATAAAAATCACTGAATCAAAAGTACGCTGCATAGAGAATGTTTTTTTTTTTTATCTCTAAGTAAAAATTTATCAAGCGGCAAAAAGAAAAAATTATTAAGCGAGAAAAGTAAGATTTTAGAGGGTATATCAAACTCACGGTTATTATTTGTTTAGAAAGCAACTGAAATTATATAATTTATTGCGTATAAGTAATTTTTTCTAGTAACTCAATTCTGCATTAATTTTAAAGCAAAACACGAATTTGAATTTATTTCCGAGTTGATTCATCGTTTATTAACATTGTACGAAGAAGTAACACGAGGACCTTGTAATCTTAAGCCTTGGGGTAAGTTGCGAGGACGGAACATCCTTCTTCGAATTCCCACACCCCGCCATTGGGGAGACTTGAGCCTCGTCATATTTAACGTGGACTCAAATTCCCGAGCCGACGAATTTTATTTATTTATTTTGAGTAAAAAAGATATATATTATACATTTTTTGGTTTCAGGGTTTACTTTTTTATTTTGCTTTCTGAATAAATGGTTTGTGTATCAATACTGCTACAAATATGCTACAGTAGTCTAGTGGTCGCGGACTCGCGGCCGGCGTTGATTCTGTCGAGTCTTGAGTTTCCAGCATGATGCCACCAAAGACCCACTATGTAGCTGTGATGATGAACATTAAATATGTCGAGGCTCGAAATCCTCCTGTTGTAGAAGTTCGGAGATCATGTTGCCAGGTCAGGTGTCGTCCTTGTCGCTTAACCGAGATTTAAAATTACGAGGTCCATCGTTGCAAGACTTGTAATATATCCATGTGAGACCATTTTATGAACTCTGTGGTGGGGGGGGAAGGGGATGCATGTTAATTCTGATTGAGCTCGTAAATCCTCTCGCTAGCATAGTACCGGCTTTTTCCACCACGTTTTAAATAGCAATGAGCCAATTAGCTGATTTTAAAAACGAATAAAAAAATTCACTCTCACAAAAATTATTCACATTTTAAATCGTAAATTGACGTTTTGGCCACCTGTAAAAAGCAAATAAAAACAACTTTAGCAAAAGCTGTTTTGTCTGCAATACGTAGTGAAGAACAGGTTTCGTCACGAAAAGTGCTTACTTTAAAAATACTTTTTAAATTTTTCAATGAAATGTTAAAGCTAAAATAATCGGTCAAATGCTGAAGCGGATAATTATATTTTTTTTTTCAAGTATCAAAAACTAAAAAGAAAAGAGAAAAAAAAAAGCAAGCAATAATTTATAAAATTTAATATATTTTAAGCTAAAGGCATTTGATGCTACTGTAAAATGAAAATAAATTTTTTATGTGTACGTTTTATTTCAATCCAATAAGAATAATTTGAAATAAAAACCAACGTTTTTATATAGTGGCAAAGTTTATAACAAAAATTATTGAAATATTAGTTAAAACTTGTCGAAAATGTCTAAATATTGCATTGTTAGGCGAGTAAGAACGATTCCCAAAGTTTCAGAGCTCTAGCTTGATGGGAAGTTGGTTAAATTAACGATCGAAAATTTGATGGCACACTGATACACACACCAAGTGAAATACATAAAACGTTTTAAAAATGTTGTAAAAAACTAAAGGAGAAATTTATATGACTAATTTTTGAAAATTAATTACATAACTGGTGAAAGCAGAATTTAACATTTAAGCAAAACCTTTTACGATAAAAGGTTTTGGAGTATATTTTTGAAAACTAAGATCGTTAATAGGAAAAGCCGGGCATCAAACATATACGCGAAAATGATGAAATTTTGAGAAATGATTAAGGACTATTTTGCGTTTGACTAAAACAATAACCCCTTGGACGCTGAAAACAGTATTAGTTTTAATAAATTCATTGTAAATTGAGGAGGAGCTATACTGATCTCAAACGTTTGCCTTAACCTATTTATAAGCTTAGCATCCACTAAATATTCAAACAAAATACATTTTTTTTTCAATGGGAGAAATGAAAATATTCCTAATACGATCGCATTAGGTTCCTTACTATTTGTGTGTGTGTGATGAATTAGCAGAATCATAATATCCGCAATGTGTAAGGAAATTAATAGCTAATAAAGGCTAAATTAAATAATTTATTACTGAAATAGGAATTGGTTGCGATAACTTATCTGTGTTTTTAAAACCGTAATATTAACACTGTCTTCATGAACTTGATCCAAATGTCCAGCATATTTTTTCATAAAAAGAAATACTAATTTTCTTGCAAATTAGTGATGTTGTAACACTATATATACACACATTTATTATATTATGTCTTTGAAATTTTGAGACATTCATGTATACACAATGTTTTACTTTAACGAAAAAATTAGCAAGGGTTTTCACGAGCACTTTCCTTCAATTAATTTCTGGAACTACTTTATTACAATCTGTGATATGAGAACTCGTCTCGAATCGCTCAGAAGCTCATTCAAGTCCGTAAAACGAAAATTGAAAAAATTAATGTTTTTTTATATATTACTTTTTAAAATTTTTGTTTCATCAATTTGATCAGAAAATACTATATAAAGGTTTTTTTTCCTCTAATGTAGGCTCTGCAACAAAACATGTACAAGATGTGTAAATAAAGTAAGAATTTATTGGGACAATAACAACATGTTAAAAACTTTAACACTTAAATCTTTTGACAGCTGTGAAAAAAAATAAGAAATTTATGTAAAAATAATACAATAACGTTTGTTGTCGTAAGTTTTACGTTTATTCGTCAATTATAAGGTTCATTATCAAATTTGTTTTTGCAGGAATTATTCTCTTATTTTTATTTTGATGTTGTTTACTTTGTATCCTTTTCAGTATTTCGAGATCATTTCCCGTGATTTCTGCTATTTTCCTACTACCTTCTCAACAATTTGCATTATGTTCAACATTTTTGTAATCTGACGATGAAAAAGTATAATTATTTTTAACCTTTGTCAGGTGACGAGGACGACGCATGAACTTGCACTGCCCTCTCCAAACTTCCACACCACACCATCAGGAGGACATGGGACCTCGACAGATTTAATGGTCTTGCTACACGGAGGGCTTACAGAGGCACCTGTGATCGACCCACGACTCGACGGAAACAACGCTAGCTGAGAGTTCGTGAAAATGATCACTAGGCTACCGCGACCGCTATCTCTCTTTGAATTAGATAGAAATGAAATATCATTTTCCCTTTCTTCTATTTCCCTCGACATTTTCATTTCCTTTTTTTACCCTTACAATAAATCTATTATTATTATTTTAAAATATAAATTTCTACAGTTATTCAAGAGAAGTTATTTAATGCCTTAATAACACAGAAATTTTCACAAACACTTCAATGTGATATTTTTATGTTTTAACCAAATTTTAGAAATTTAAAATTAAAAGATAGCACATACATAAAATCACCAAAAATTGTATTTCTTTTTGGATTTGTATTAAACAATTTTAAAGAGCAAAAATAACATTTACAATTAATTTAAATTTGTTCGTAAAGCTAAAAAAAACTATTGTTTTTCAAAGTTACCAACAAATATTGAAAGAATAATTTAGTTTTTATTTTAAAGTTCAAGTAAAAAAAATATTGATAAAAAGTGAAATTATTCACAAAGTCTTCAGAAATTATTTTACCTCGTAATCTGATGATATATAAAAGGTCTGTCTGATCTAGAATAAACGAAGAAACAAGTAAATCTTTAAATAAACAAGACTATTATTTATTCCATTGAAATTTACAAAAAACCAGAAAATATCAAAAAAGGCATTAGCAACTGAGCAATTCATATAACTCTATCGAGGTTTTCCCTTCAACTAAGCTTGGGGACTTTGAATTGTTTAAAATGAAGTATTGCCCAATAACTGAAAAGGGATTCATGTAGATTGAACAGATTAGATAAATTACATTTACAAACAATAAGGAAATGAGCAATAAGAGTAATATAGTTAGAAGTAGAACTAATGTAAATAATAGGGATGTAAGACATCAGATATGGCCGTTCGTAATCTAAGAAGCGATCAAAGATATCCTAGAAGGGATTGGAAAAAGGTTCAAAATTCAAACCTTCAGTTATATGTTGGTTACGGATTCAAACCCGGTAAATTTGATCAGATAAGTAAAATTAGAAATTTATACGTGCTAATCAGACTATAATTTTGGCTTATTCGTAATTTTCTCTCGTTAAAACCTCGGAGACTTCTACCAATTTGAATTGTATAAAATTACGTTTTCTTCCCAAACCAAATTAAACGTGATTAGGTAAATTAGATGAAACTGGAAATGAAGTGATTTAGATGTAGTTATATAAATGATATGCGATTAATAGAAACGGAAGGGAGGATAACGACTTGCTGTCAAAGAGTTGTTATTCAGATTGAAATTATTGAGGAAGTTTTGTGGATTGAAGAGAGTTCCACTGAAAGTATTAAGCTACATAGTCATTGTCGAAGAGAGTTAGGGAGTGAGTGAGTGATTGTAAAGTTTATTGGCGCAAGAGCCAGATATGGCTATGCAGCGCCAAACAAGATTAAACTGTGGTCTAGACGTGAAGTCGAAAAAAAGGTAAAAATGGTTGACAAGAAGGAGGGTCGAAAATAGAGAAGGATCGCTAGGGTATCCCGGGAGTGCGTCACCCGTGTTTACCAAAGACAGTAAACCCCATGGGAAAGAAAAAGATCACTAAGGTGCCTCGGGGTCATGATGCCCGTACTTACCTGAAGAAGGCAAGTCCCTGAGGTCCCCTGATATAATCCCCAGGGGCAGGGTGCCTGGCTATACCCCCAGACGCTGGGTACCCATTTTAGTCGCCTTTTACGACATGCATGAGCTACAGTGAGACTATTCTGTCATCCCCGGTAAGAGAGTTAGGGAATTGAACGCGTGAACTGTGGAAAGACAGATTTCTTATTTAAATCAAATTAGAATTGGTAGTTAGATTGAGATTCTAGAGAGAGAGAGACATTAGATATTCTGCCGTGATAATAAATGGAGAATTCTGTTTTGTTCTTGCGTGACTTAAATTGGAGTTTAGTGTAGTTTTTGACTAATACATTAGATTTAGAATATGTGAACAAGAGCTAAGAAAACGTCACAAGACGCTGTTAGGTAATTTCACCACAAAGTAAGTAGTACTGCCTATTGAAGCTTAATATACAAGAAAGTGAATAAAAATTGGTTATCATTATAACTAGACCCGATTCTCCTTTCAGTTGAATGTATTACTCTGATTAACTGTTCGCGCTTAATAAAGGAAAGTGAAAGTAAGGACAAGAGAGTGTTACAATCGTAATATATATGATCGAGTTTCATTATATAATAGGAGTAATGAATAAGGGAGGAAATAGACTCATATTGGTTCGAGGATTTTGAGGTGATGTAATTAACATGAATATTTGTCACTAAAGGTCTTAAATCGCATCGAGGGATTCGAATGATTGTTGTTTGTATATTAACATCGAACTTTGAAATAACATCGACATCAAGGGATATCGGTGTCGGACCTAGGGATTTCGAACGTTGATCAAGTGACGAGGACTACTCATAAGCTGGCCTCATCCGATTCAAGCTTCAACTCCACGCCAACCGGAGGACTTGGAGTCTCGACAGATTCACTGTGCTACAGGCCCACTACATGGTGGGTCTAAAGTGGCATCGGTGTTTGAGCCCACGACCAGACGGAAACAACGCCGTCCGCGAACATGATCAAGCTACAGAGTTGGTGCGTTTGTTTAGCTAAAAGATGCTTTTTGAATTTTAGTCCCCTTCTCCTTACCTTACATCAAAGATACCGCCTTAAGCAACCTTTCATCAAAGATAAGTATTATGTATTAGAAGAATTAGTTAATATTTTGTATTAACAAATAAATTCAGTATACATTACTCAGGGTGTTTACAAAAGAATATCCCAATTTTGAAGAGCCGCAATTACAAAACTAAATAAGTAATAACTTTTCGGAGCTAATTGATCTGAAGATAGCAATTTAAAGCTTATAAAATTATAAGTGTGCCATATGACCACCACCAAAAATACACCGCGCAATTTTTAGTATACTCGGTGTTACAGTTTGAACGGTTGCTGTCCTGGCTTTCAATCTACGACCATAAGAAGTCCTGATTTAACACTCAGTTATTTTTTTTTCTCTTTGATGTCCTTTACAAGATAAAAGGTTTTTACCTATCAGCGAACATTGACGAACTGAAAATGAGAAACACTTCAGCTATCCAAACTGTAACACCGAACATGCTGAGAGAAGTATGGGATAGCCACTCGGCTATTTTTCGTTTTGGCGATGACTCGGCAAAGTTGTAATACAAACATCTTTCGTCAATAAAACGACTTTTTTTTCATAAAAAGAACGAAAATGTCATATGGAATTTGTTTCAATCATAAACTTAAGACATGTACTTTAAAGAGATAAAAAAAAACTTGCCATATGGCGATTTATCGCTTATACGAAACTAACACATAATTAACAACATTTTTTACGAGCTATCGAATCCATACATAAAACGACCCCTATAATTCCAGCTCAGAAATAGTTCCAATAATTCTTGTCTTAACATAAAACATGTGGCCGTGGTAGCCTAGAGGAATTGCAGTCGGTGAGTTTTCGTTGAGTCGTAGGTTCGATCCTTGATGCCACAAAAGACCCGCCGTATAGCAGAAGTTTTTGCATGTTAAATCTATCGAGGCTCGAAGTCATCTCATTGGTGTGGAAGTTAGGAGAGGGAAGTTCTAGCTCAGGTGTCGTCCTCGTCACTTGACCGTGGTTCAAAATTACGAGGTCCGTCGCCAATAGCCTTCGTGTTGCTTCTGTGCGACGTTAATAAAAACTAAACTAAACTCAAAATAAATAAATACTAATGTATCTCAATTGCTAACAGAAATTTCCTTTAAGGATGTTGAATACTGTTTTAAAGAATAATTTTGCGTTGAATATGTTTTTCAAACGTATTGAAGGTACTAGTACCGCATTGAGAAGTAACGATAGGATAATTGACGACGGATCTCGGCGGATTTCCATCTTCCCCAAATTTCCACACCACGCCAACTGGGGAGGCATGGGTTCTCAAAAGAGATTTAACTTACATCATCCATGTTACTCGGAAGGGGCCCATTGATTGTAATATCATTTGTCTTATTATCATTTAGCAAAGTTGCATTCATTATCTTATGTATAATGAATTTATATTATTAATTTATTATTAAAGTTGTTATTTGAAATATATTTTGTAAAAATCGCCTTTCTCTCGAAAACCTAATTAAGCTGCTTATGTTTCTATAAACGTTTTCTCTGAAGATCAAATAATTTAATCGCATGTATCGTTATTCGTTTTACAATTTTAGAAATAAATGTGGATTTAGCTTTGTACTACCTTTCGTACTGTTTTAGAATTAATCAGTTCAGTTGCAAGCTTGGAATGGAAGATTGAAATCGAGTGTATAGTTCGTATTGCAAATTAAATTTGGTTGTATTATTAGAATTGCCGTAGACAATACATAAGGTAGATAATTTTCAAAAATATGTATTAAAACTATTACTTTACATTTTTGATAAGAAGTATATAGTGACTTTTATAATTGACGTTTGTATTTCTTATGTGGATGGCCGCGGTAGCCTAGTGGTCATGGTTTCGGATTTGTGGCCGGCGGTTTTCGTTCAGTCGCGAGTTCGAGCCTTGGCCGCAAAAGACCCGTCGTGTAACCGGGGCGTTAAATCTGTCGAATCTGATTAAAACGAGCTTATTAGAAGCTTTTTTGTTGATCAAGTATTGTTACTTATTAGGCCTTTTTGTTGGTTGGTTTTATTAACGGTCTCACTAGAAGCAACACTAGAGCTATTGGCGACAGACCCTCGTAATTTTGAACCTCAGTCAAGTGACAAGGACGACAACTGAGATGGCATACCCCCACTTATAACTTCCACACCACGCCAACGGGAGGAATTTGAGGTCTCTATATATTTAACGTGCATCAGCTCCAATACCCGTTGGGTCTTTCGTGGCATGAGGACTCGAACCCATGATTCGATGAAATAACGCTGGTGGCAGTTTCACAACCACATGACCACTATGATAATACTGCCACATCTCGTAAGTGGAAGGCAATTTGTATTTTGTTTCGTTTTTCGAAAACATTATTTTATTCCTAATCTCATCGACTTACGACTCCGTTCCTTTCCGACTAACAAGTCGCGAATCGGATCCATACTTGTCAATACAATTTTCTTTCAAACGGAGATAACAGTTGTACTTAATTTTTAAGAAATGCAATATCAGTGTAAGAATAATTATTATAAGTAATATGAAAAATACATAATATGTACACATTATTATACATAATGTGCCAACTGAAATACAATCTGAAATTACTGAATCTTTTATGGTCGAAAGACACTTTTAAATGTCAAAGATAAAGTGCATTTTCTCCATTTTTCGAATACTCAATTATCACTTAATGCATAGTCACTTCGACTTATAACCAAACTCCTTTACAATTAATAGGTCGTGAGTCTAATTGACCATAAGTCAGACTTAAATTTTTAACACTGCTTTTATATTAAGTATATAACGCATGTTTCCCATAAGTAAAAATGCAATTTATGCACGCTTTATTATTGTAAATAACATAAAAAAGCATAATATTCACTCAATAATACAAACTTAGAGTCTGAAATTATTGAGCAGTCACATTGAGTTGCAAGTCGAGGATATTTGGAATCATATATAAATGTGAAATTTTCAAAATCTTAATGCATCAGGCCTTCATAGGTTTCGATCTATTTCTAGCAAAGAAAGGGAACCAAATAGATTCGGTCATCTGCATTATTAAATAATGTCAAAAAAGGAGATCATGCAAATAAATAAGGGGTATCGATAAATAATTTTTGCAAATGACAGACACTGACTGAGATTATGAAACTAATATACATGCAGAATAGAAAAATATAATTATTAATTAGAGATAGAAGTACAAAGTATGAAATAAAATACAAGTTTCAAAAGTAATTCAGAAATGTAGAAGAACATTTAAGAACTTAGTGCAAGTACCTTTTACAAAGTTTAAAAATTAATAATTTACGTAATTAGAAATTTTTTAATTCAAACTGGATTTCAAAAAATTTCTGAAACAAGTATACACATCATGCAAATTGTATAGAGGATATCTCTACTCATTCATTAAAACATAAATACCAAACAATTTTTAAGAAAAATAAATATGAAATTAAACTTGGCATTAAAAGAAATTAGTTTTACCGAATTCAATTAATTCCACCTTTTTATAGTAACTAAAACTATGAGAAGAACAATTCCAAATACTAGTTCTTATTTTCCGAATGACACAAGGAAATAAGACGCAATCTTCGTTCAGTTACATAGTCAAATAAAGTCAAGTTTTATAAAAATTATCATGTTTAAAGGAGGCGAACTTTTAAATTAAACTTAATTTCAGCAATACAAAAAAAAATCAATATTGCAACCATGTACTTTATCGAAAAAATCGGTGTTTTTCTAGATATATATATATATATATAAATAAATATTTTTTTGAGGATTTATTACAATTACTAGCAATTATCAAGATCATGCAACGTGCTTAAATAGATTTTCATTATTAGTTTCAGAACTAAGCATTGTTTTTTACCTCGATAGAAATCTTCAGTAACTTTTATTGGTAAGTTTGTTATAATCTCACGAACACTGCGCCATGCAACACTTATAAATGATTATAGGTTCTAAATGAATCAAATACAAAAAATAATTTAATGCAATACTTTTGCTCACTGGTCATTACCATACGAGTAATACCTCAGTTTCAGACGGCTAGTGATCCAGAACCGATTTCGCAACATTAAACAAACTATTTTTAATATTGTAACAGTGTGGAATTTTTTAAGAAATTCCTCATCAAATAATAATTAAGTCATTAAGAGGTGATCACTGCAAAAAATTACAAATTTCGAATCGCTGTCAGTTCAAACTCGAGAAGTCGCGGGAAGAGAGGTGGTCTACCGGTAGCGTGCACCTAGCAGACGATTTCTCTCGTCCCCGGAGCCGACACAGTTCGTGCAGCGCGGGAAAATGCTCTCCCCCTTCTGCGTTTTTAAAATCGCTTCTCCTGTCTTATCATCTGCATCTGGGGAAGCTGCAAATTCTGCAGTTGACACCCGACCACCCTCCCATTACAATCCCCAATGCAATGCATCATCCACTACTATGCATGCCTTACGCATTTCAAGCGCTTTAGAGCTATAGGTGAGGAGGATTTGTTCTTACCTTGTGCAGGGAAGGGTTATCCGAGGAAAATCGTTTGGTCGTTCCTTTTCGGAAGGGTTGTCTGGACGCCGTAGTCATGGAGACCATATTCCACAAGTGGCAGGCGCGTCTGAGCATGCTTAGGGGAGCCCAACCAATGACGTGAGAGGGAGCGAGGGGTGTGAAAAAGTTGGGGAGTATCCTTACCTGTCGAGCACCTGAAATTGGTACGTCCATCCCAGGACTTGACCGGACGATTCCGGGGGAAGGGGAGAGTAGAGCGATTTTTCGAACGCTCTGTTTGGGGGAAAGTGGAGAGGGAAATAATGATTGGCTCTTCACATAGCGGCTTTCGAAAAGTGGATAAGTCCACGTTTGTAACAGTAGAGAAAGCCTAGCTCACTACGTTTTAGAAGTTGCATCGAATGTTTATATTAGCATTTAAAAAGGTTTTTTTTAAAACAAATTTGCACTTGCATATTTAATTGGCCTTCTATTCTATTTATAAACAGTGCGTCCCATTTTACAATATTTTGTGCCACTCGTGAAAGATTTGATCGATACATTTATTTTCAGAATTTTTAAACACAAAACATTTTTTATAAGAGGCTAACCAACTGGTTAGAATAAAACATTGATTAATTCATCGTGCAATAACGTCACCTTCAGAAGCAACAGGCGAACTACTTCGACAGATCTTGTAATTTTGAATCTCTGTCAAGTAACGAGAACGACACTCCACTCTCCAAACTTACACACATTCCCAAAAGGAATAAATGCAAAAAACGTGTTTTATTGAAACAAAATTTCAAAATATGGTTTGGAGAATATAATATATACTTATTTATTGACTAACTTTTAGAATTTGAAGAATAAGTATATGCATACGGACAATACGTTAAATATTATTGATCTTGGAGTATTATTATGCTATGCAGTAATACACTGTTGACTTTTTGCAATATATTACATGCTAAGAAATATACATTTAATCTATACATTTTAATTTCAAGCGAGTTTAAATTTTTAAGATTAAAAAATGAATTTAAAACTATGCTGTAAGAGTAGGAGTGATAATTTAATCAAAATCTAAAGCATTGAATTGAAAAATACTTTTATTATCAGTCAAAAAAATATAAAGCATCAAATACTCGGTTTTGAAAATGACTTTTTTTTATTCATTAATTTATCTTGTTAAAATATGCATTTTTTATTTAAAAAAATCTAAATGTAATTGTTTAAATAAAATAATGCAGTGATGCACTCTTAAGGCTCCCGTCTACCGGCCATTTTGATTTCGTGAATATAATGCTAATCCTTCGAAATGTCTACCTTCCTTCTCAAATAAGGACTGTTTTATCCATTTAAATGCAATAAAAATGTATCCGAAACAGCAAACAATGATGAAGGTTTCCGAGGAATTACCTTCTCCTACATATGATTTTTGAAATTATTTTTAAATATTTTTAGAGATTGAAAAACCCACAAACGAATCATTCAAATAGACGAGAAAATATTTTTTTTAAGAATTGGAGGAAAATTGCGATTCCGTAGAATCTGCTTTATTTTTTTCATTCTTTCCGATGCCACTTGTGTGCATTCTAAAAGAAAAATAGTCTATACTTGAGGAAGAATATAAAATTTCCATAGGATTAACATTATGCTCACGAAATCAAAATGGCCTGAAGATGAGAGACTTAAAACATGTCATTGTATTTCTATGAATTCTTACTATTCTTCTTGCAAAGCAGTAACTCTTAAAATTTCTTGTAAGACTTTATTTAACTTCCTATGTTCATGTGCAAGTAAAAAATGTCTTTCAGAGTCACATTTTATACTTGAATTATATCCACTTCCTATCATCCGATCCAGCTGAAATTGTGCATATCCGATGACAGTACGATGTTATGGTATGCTGAAGCAGTGTGAACTTAGCGGCTGACTTGTCCTTTGTACTTGAATCTTAATCCACTTCCTATCATCCGATCAAGCTGAAGATTTGCGTACAAATGGAATCCCGGTGACAATAAGATACTACGATATGATGAAGCAGATAACCAGACCTTGTATTTAACATCGTTCATTTGAATGAAATTTTTACTCACAGGTACTGTTCACGAAATTACTTTTTAATCTTAATTTCCCAGAATAAAAATAAATGTAAGTAAAGCATTTTTAAATCAAACTTTTGTTTTAAAAATAGATTAAAAAAGGTACAAAAAATATTTTTTAATGAAACTAATATTTATTTTATAAAAGCTTGAAGTAACTCTATTTATAAGGTATACGGAATAAACATCCTCTGTCAAAAACAGAACGAGAAAAATTATTAATTAGCGGGGAATTTTATTCTAATTTTCAACTGCACAACCAACGAGTGAATTTCTGATTTATCCTCCTTAAGATTTCCGCTCCACTAAGCATAGATCTAGCGCATTTTATATCAAGGCCTAAGTATACTTGGTATTATTTATTATTCACCGTACATTTTTTGGTGATCGTTATATTTATTCTTCACTGAAAAAATTTATTCTAAAACACTTTTATAAAGTTTTGGCTATTTTAAATATATACCTGTGAGATGGACGTATACTCCAGCTAATATAAGAGCAAAGATCGGAGAAATATATATCATAATTGGACATAAATTAATATCACCCATAAATAAGTATGTTACTTAACTGATATATGTACCTGGTCTGTCTGAAAAAGTAATAATTCCATGATCATAAATCATTGTTTGTTATCCTATTTTCACAATACCATTTTACTTGAAAACTACATGTATCTTCTGTGCAATTCAACTTCCGACATTATTTCCATCCCTTTCTACACATTCATGCCAAAGCGGAAATTATTGAGCCAAATCGTAGAAGAAAAATTCTGGTGTTAGTTGTTGACACCATGTTTTAATAGCAGCTTTCTCCTCGTCGTCAAAACAAAACTAATTAGAAGAATAAAGAGTGAAATTCAAAAGATGTAAGATCAGGTGCAATAACGTTGAGACATTATATATATATATATATATATATAATGCTGGAAAGATTTTCATTGTTATAAATATATTCCTTACGTTAAAAAAAATATGCAAAAAATTAGTATATAATAATATTTATTACATATTGAAATATTCCTCATATCTGTAAATGTATGCTATTGTCATTATTTACGATTTAAATTACTTATTATAATTATGTCATTATTATTATTTTACATATACCTTCATTAAAAAATCATTCCATTGTAACCAACCTACCACTCAGAACCATATTTTACTATTTAATTTTGCATATTGCTTCTTTAAAAATCACAGAATTAAAGTAATTTTGGTTTTAAATTGATTTAATCTACCCAAAGAAAACAAAACAGGAATTAAATTCAAAGTGTTTTTTCTTAAATATTAAAAAATACATCAACGACATGTTACAGATGTAACCTTTATTGAAATAAATTGCCTGCAAATTAAATCCTTCTAACTGAAAATATAAAAATTACTTTATTTCCGCTTTATACAAATAAATAATTCACAAATCTACACTAATAATACATCCGAATGTTACGTTAGTATGAGACGGAAAATAACATAATTCTATCCAAAAATATACTATATTACTATAAATATGTATTCCTATTCAATATAAAATACATTCTTGTTCAATACAAAATGCATATCTATTCATAAAACGAAATCAGCAGAACGAGTTTGTGACCAACTTTGGGGAAAATAATATTTATTTTTCTCTTTCTTAACAATTGATTCATAAGCCATTCTCTGCTGTTTCTACTAACAATATTTATCTAAAAGATAGCGAAAACGTACAGAGAAGAACATTTTCATTTACGAAATGACGTCCTCAAACTTCATTGTCATAGAAAATGTCGGAGAGAACTAATGAGATCCTGGTTATCATTCATAACCTCCGAATGCGATAAACAATCATCTCCACCTGCTTCTTTTCAGCAATTGGTCCGTTTGTGATGCAAATTTTTCGCATTTAAAACAGAGATGTTTGATGGAGCATGTGACAGCATACGTCTGCAATGTCTTTCCGAATCGTGTCATAAATCCCGAGTTTCTTAATAGGAATAGCATGAACATTTTCCAAATACAAGAAAAATATTTTTTTTTGGATGACAAAAGATACAATAAATGATTTATATACCATTAGCAATAAAAAAATTTTAGTCTTTAAATCTTATATTAATAGAGAGACCAAACACCTTATAGCGTGACTGTATCGTGTTTCTAAATATTAGAATTAAAACAAACGACAATATGATAGCGAAAGGGAAATTGGATTAATTCATTCAATCATTGATCGATTCGTCCATTCCCTCATTCATTCCTCCATTCTCTTACTCACTCATTAATTCATTCACTCACACGTTTATTCTCCCACATATTTCTTCACTTAGTCATTTCTTCATTCATTCACTCAATCGTTCATTAATTCATTACTTTATTTATTGATTTTGACTTGAAAAAATATTCAGAAAGCACTTCTATTTTTTTGATAAGTGTTTGGGTGACTATTCTATTGTTGACTAAAGCAATAGTCTCTTGGGTGGCTAATGAAATAACACATACAGAAAATCTTCTGTATTTTTTATTTTTATTTTGGTCACGGCGCTCCTTTCGTAGCGTCAGGTTTTCGAACCCTAATGCCATTAAAGAACCTCCGTATATAGCGTGGCTGATGTACTTAAATCTCGTCAAGATCCCAAGCCCTGACGTTGTTGAGTTGAAAAAGTTTGGAGAGCGAAATGCTAGCTCTGTAATAATTTAAATAGGCATTAACAAGCCCAATAAAAATTTTGATAAAACAAAATACTATATTTTTTTGAAATAAATTTTCATGCAATATATAATAATCCAGAACAGGTCAGAGGACAAAATATAACAAGGTTAGTTGTACCGCTATCAAGTTCATGCTTGATTTTTCAATCAGACTAGAGTGATACAACTATCAAAAGTTATCAATGTATGAATAAATAGTGAAACACAATGCCGCAGCGAAGTCCAGGTTCGTGCTTTGAGGAGAGGACAGTTAAAGTGGAAATCGAGAGTTCAATACAAGGCTAAGGAGGACTCCAGAAAGTTCTCAAGTTCCCTGACAAGGCTAGATGATTAGAATAGAGCAGAAGAAGAACAGAACAAGAGAGCTTTCTCTTGCATTGTCAACCACCAGCAATTACGTCTTTTTGATCCAGATCCAGACTTATCTGGCGGGTCTCTCTCCGCCAACCACTGGGATCAACTGGATTCAGTTAGGATCGTATGCAGACATCTTGAACCTGTAAGTTCCTCTTCCTCAATGATTTGTCCGGAAATAACTTTGAGTCATGAGTGTGGAAAGTAACCACGATTATTATATTAGAAGGTGGTTTAAAATGATCCGCATGACAACTTAGAAGAAATAAAAATTTATTAACAAAAGATTGGTTGGTTGTATGAGTTTATGGTACTGAGTACTCTTGGGACATAATGTGCCAAACACAAGGTAAAATATTTCAGTTAAAACAGATATAATTGATTTAAAATTTTAACAATAAATAATGCATAGTAAGTAGAATATGTTTGATAAAATTAAATGTATGCAGTAAAACCAATGTCATGTAAAAATTTAAAAATATTTGGTTGGAGATTTTGCCTAGCCAAGTAAATTAATGGAAGTGTATAAGATTTAAAATGTTTGAAACGAACAGAGTTAAAAGCTGAGTATTCTATTAAAATATATAATAGTACAAACACAATAATTACACATTGGGAGGCTCTCCCAGTAAAAGGTGTTTATGTGTCATTCTTGTGTATCCTATACGTAGATGAGTCATAATAACGTCTCGTCTACTACATGAAAATTGATTCCATTGAGAAATTATTAGATTTACATGAGGCCACTTATTATCTATTACCGATGATGATTGACTTCTTATGATTAACAAAATAACATTTGAAAGAAATTAATATTAACGAAACACCTGCCGAGCTGAACAGCTAAAAGAAAAGAGTGTTGATCAGCGTCAGAAATAGTGCCAGTCAAGATTAAAGCTGCTCTTAAATATATCTGAAAGTAGAGAGACTTGAATTCATTTCTTTTACGCATGTTCATTGCATCCAACTGGTTCATTTCTCTGCAACTACCGGCTTAAATCCGTAATGGTCACCATGAAAGAATGGATGACACCACAGAATTTCATTCAAATGACCCTGATCTTTTTTTAAAATTACTAGCTATGATAGAACTTTGAACATGCTCTTTTTTTTTTAATATTCCATTCAAAAATTCATGTTTGAAACTCAGTTTTAAATTAGTACACTTCCGACAGCTTGGATACTAATCTATTCAGCTCACCGCAATTTTCTGAAACCGAAACACTGATAGAAAAGCAGCGATGGGTTTTAAAAGTTTTAAAAGGAAGATCAAAGCACCTTCGGTGGAGGTCGTGTTGAATTTGGCTTGGCTGTACCCCATTTTGAATGGGAAGAGTGTGTTTATATTAGTTTCCCAGATCGAATCATCATAACTTCAGCTGTTAATGTTGATAAAGTTCTTAAAAATTATGCTATTGAGTTCATCAAATTTATAAATTAATAAAATAAAAATGAGCTTCTATTGAATAATAATTCTCCTCAGTTAAGGTAGCAATAGTAGAAGAAAGTAGGCAATAATATAAATAGTTTAAAACTTCATATTCCTTCACATCCAAGTCCATAAAACTCCTATAAAATTTCATATACTATCTAATACTTCTAATACTTAAGTAACAATACCTGGTAAAATTTTACAAAACTTATTACTAGATGCTATAGAGGTAATTTTTACAAAACAGCAGCAATTAAAATAGTATTGGTGCAATTAATTATATAAAAATGAGGTTATTTTTTCATCTACATTTTTTATTTTGAAGATAAAATTGATTCTATAAATATTAATGATCTCATTAAAGTTCTTAAGGTTCTTTTTTAAAAATGTAATAATAATATATTTATTCTTTATGAAAAAAAATTATGTACTTAAGTTATTTAGTTCTAAAACAAAATTATATTATATTCAACAAAATTTATAAGCAAATAAAAGTCATACCACAAGATAACTCTTCTAATAGTCTAGCCAATATATACTTATATTTCTACGTATTTAATTATGTTGATAATAATAATTTTGCTTTGTTTTTAGACATATTAATCATCTTATACTTTTTCAAAACAATAATGAAACAAAAGAAAACTTTACTTATCTTATTGTCTTGATTATTTAAAACTTTTATAAACCAATAATAATATTGTTGAAACTGAAAAATTAGATA
This sequence comes from Nephila pilipes, assembly GCA_019974015.1. Lineage (NCBI taxonomy): Eukaryota > Metazoa > Arthropoda > Arachnida > Araneae > Nephilidae > Nephila > Nephila pilipes. Next base: position 185,641 of record BMAW01015531.1, read on the forward strand.
GTTATTTAAAAAGGATTTATAATAAAATTTATACTTATGTTTTTGGTAAAAGAGATTACTTTCATTCAGGGAACATGAGGTAGCTTTCTCGAATAACAACCAAATAATATAGATATTTAGAAATAGTACACATAATTATATTTTAGGCAATAAAAGATTAGTTAATAATATTTCTTATATTCATGAAAAAATTTTCTATTTCACAAAGTATGCCATCAGAGTGATTATCGTATTAAATTTCTAAAAATAATTTAAAATACAATAATAATAAAACTTACTTATTTTTTGAGGTTTTTGGAAAATAATAAAAAAAAATTAGTTTTTATTTTATGATTAGTTTAATAGTTCTACATTTTATTTATATTTTATTATTTTACATAATTTAATAATGTTTTAATTTTATTACTTAGTAATTGTTTATAGTTTTATTACTAATTGTTTACTCTTTTAGTAATAATTTTTCTTAACTGTAACTGCAGAATATAGAGGTTGTTACTAATTCGTCGATCTACATAAGTTTCAGATAGTTATTTTCTATCCTTTATACACGTACACGTAGCTTTTCCAGAATAAAGTTAGCTAATTTTTCTACCTTTTTGTTATGCTTGTTTTGGTTTTTTTAAAAAATAATTACAATGTTCAATCTTTTCTTTCATTGTTATAATTCCTTTCATATATTTATGTTTTTAAATTTTATTTTTACTGATATTCATCGATACTCTAGTTCATTTAAATTTGGTTGCTACTTAATTTTATAAAATAAAAACTGAGTGGGACAGTTTGGCTATTAATTCTCTAATAACGTCACTTTAAGTAGTCTGAAGCCTGGAACTGCATTAATTTACAAAATATCTGATCTTTTTCATTTTCTCAGTTTTACATTTTTTTTCTATTTTTTTCATTTTCATTGGCTTATATTATTTTATTATCTTTCGAAATTTTTATTACTACTTTTGATAATTTTTTCTAAAAACTATTCTAGCTTATAGCTTTTCCCTCTGTATTCAACATTATATATATATATAAATTTTTAAGGCTTTTTTTATTGTTTTAAACCAGGGATTGCCACCCCGCAGCACGAAGGGGTGGTGCCATAGTGTGACGAAGTCCTGATAGTGGCATGCGAACACTTGATATTTTTTTAAAAAAATCTGAAAAATAATATATCGTCTTCAAAAACTTCGTCAAAATCCATAAAAACTCTACTCATACTCCACTGAATCAATCGACCGGAGATCGGCACTGTTTGACGCCAGTACAATGACGCATTAGGCAGCGCGGTCAAGGGGCGAAACCAATGGTATTAGATTTCCATAAGAGTGTTATTAATGTAAATTCGTAACAATTCTTTATTTCTATTTATCAAATCTGCTATTGATACGTAGTGCCCCTCTATCATCAAACAGCGGCTCTTAATTTTTGAACGGTCCTTGTTAACCTCTTTGAATTCACAAATGAAGAACCTGCAGAAGGTAATTGTACACACACTGCCGAGAAATATCACTGATTTACGCGGAAGGAAACGGTGCTTTATTTCTCGTTTTGACCTTCAACCTCCCTCCTCGGTGACTCATATAAATGAGGTTTCTCGCCGAGATTGCCACACAATTCGCAGACACACTCTTCAAAAGCATACCACGTGTACTATTGTTACTTAACTTTAACTTAAAACCCAGCACACAGTGTAATCAAAAGAAAGAAAATCAACAACTACTAGTAGTGGTACCGCTCTATCATATCTCTCGTCTATAGGTATGCGAATTCTCCCGCTAAACATTGAATCCGTAGTTATAACGGATTAAATTTAATCAACTAACATTTGCACCAAAAGTCACTCTTCTTATTTGCGTAACATTGTCAATTACTTAATTTTACTCTCACCTTCGGTTGGAGTTTTCTCTCTCTCCCACTGCACAATCATTTGGTCCTCTTTATAATTTCTAATTGCTGTTAATTTAAGATCAATTTTTAAGATAATAACTCTATTTGAGAAGCGGAGGCTCCATATTACCATGAATGTGTATTTTCTACTCAGAAATTGCCTCATTCAAAAAGGATGCTTAGAATTTATTTCCTATCAATCTAAGACGAAAATGTGCGTCACATACTCGTATTATTACTGTAAAAAATAAACAGTAGCATGATCCTCAATAAACAATCTGATTCCAAAAACCAATTTCTAAGCCCTCGCTTGGGTTACTTCAAAATATCTTAAACATACTGAACAATTTCCAAAGATCTATAGATTCCTTTCCTCCCAAATAATTTTTCCTGAACCACCAATATTTCTAGTTTGTTCCGAGTTTTCCCTTTGTTCGACCATAAACTTTAAAAAAGAAAGAAGAGAAGAGAAGATAAAAGAAAGAAAAACATGACTCTTTCTCTCTCTCTTTGCTTCCAGCACGTGTCACCACCGATCTCTGGTTCCCATAGCAACGAACGTCACTCACTACGAACAAAAAACCTGTCTCCTCCAATAACGTCCCAACTTTTGTTTTGATAAATAAAAAATAAATAAATGCCCTAAAACAAATTCTGCTTTTTCTTGGAAAGATATATACTTTCCGATTCGTATCCCAGGGCATTTTTCGTCTCCACGTACCTAGACGAAAAGACAAAGCACCAAAGAGGACACGGCTCTTGTTTTTGCTCCGTAAGATTTGGAGTAAAGTTTTCTTCTTTTTTTATCGAAAAGATTGCCCTTGCGTCTGGTAGATGACAACTGGCTTTTGTTTGGTGCCAATGGAATAAGACGGCTGTTACGAAACTTTTTATCATGTGTGGGTCAAATATCTCAAGACATTAACTTATATCCTTTCTCCTCTAAACGGTGAAAAATAAATTTGTTATGGTTTGTTGAAGAGAGAGTTATACCATTAACAAGATTGAAATTCTTAATTAAGAAAATTATCATGGAGTGTAAAAAATTTATGTTTTTTTCTAAGGTTTCAACGACTGCTCTTCATTACTCTGTTCTTATGTCATATCTTAATAATAAACAGGATTATTCAAAATGTGTCATCCGATTTTAAAATGCTATATCTTCATACATACACAACACAGTCTCTAAAACAGCTTTCGTGAAATATATTCATGAAGAACACACGCGAGGGTCATCTATTTTTTCTCTGTATAAACCTTTTGTGGCTTACTTTTGTATTCATGTAGTACTTATCTTTCTGTGTTGTTTATTTTTAAAAATATGAAATTTTGAAATCAAATGATTCATTTTGAATAACTCTGTATATTAAGTAATAATAACTGAGCTCCCCAATTAACTATTTTAATTACTTTATTTGTGCTTGAACTTAAGTTGAAACTTAGATTAGAAATTGGAGTCATATATTTAAGATGACGGACGAGACACGTAATAGGATTACGTCACAACTCTGTCTGATGAGAATGTGTCCGCCTTCTTTAAAGCATATTCACCCGATGTAATCCATTGTTTTGATTGGTACTTTGTTCTGGTGTACAGTGATGAATGCAGGTATCAACAAAGGTGATCTTGCATCGTGGCTACAATGAAAACTAAATTATGAATTATTGCCATATTTGTTTGGCGCCATTTAATAGAATTTAATTTGCACCTAATTTTAATACCTAATTGCATTAAAAATTCCCTGTATTGTGTGCCAAAAACACGTGTACATCTTAAATTATACTCATAAGCTTATAGTTTACTTATTGTCTAATTGAAGACTTCTTGATTTTCTTTTGAAAAAAAAAACAAAACAAAAAAAAAAAAACATTATGCTCACAAAAATATTTCTTGTTCATTGTTGATATTTTCCAAAGGTACTGATTTAAAGCATTTTGACATGGAAGTATTTCATAACATAAATGAAAGATATTGACAAAAATTAAGTTTTTATTCAAGCAAATAATTTTTATTCAGAAATTTTCTTACATTTCCTAAAATCATCTTTTGTAACATGCGAGTATTTTTGGAGAAAATGGTGGATGAACACTTGTTGATTTTAAATTTTTATAATATAACAACTCTTATATTTAGTACAATATCGGCTGCAAAAAAAATAGGTTAAAATAAGACTGATAAAATCAAGATTAAAAATAAATTATTGTCATGAAAAATCTGTTATTATTATTATTATTATTATTATTATTTTTGAAAATCATATAAATCAAACAAATTCACTCTAGTTTTAGTAAAAAATTATAACACAACTAAATTGATTGATTGTTTATAAACGTCAATTTAGGAAGTAACATAAGGGCTATTGGTGAAGGACCTAGTAATTATAAGACCTCAGTCAAGTAATGAAGACGACATCTGAAATGGCCTTTTCCTCTTTAAACTTTCGCACCACGCCGTGGGGAAAATTTGTAGCCTCTACAGATTTAACGATCATCAGCGCCATTGCACGTAGGATCTATATTGGCATCAAAACTCGAACCCACGACTCGATGGAAACAATGCCACGACTGTAACCACTAAGCTTACAAAATAATGCCTCCAAACATAGATGCTTTTTCTTTTACTTGTAATATTTAAAAAAATTAAAACAAAATATGATGAATTCCTTTCCTTTTTTTCGAAAATGTTGCAAAACTATTTATTCAATCCATTGTAATATCCTTCGTGATTTTAAGGTTTTATAGCAATGCCGTAAGATTTAGTGTGCTTTCTCCCGATTTACTTTGATTCGATTCAACGCTGTCATTTTGTTTTGTTAAATTTCACATTGTATTGTTTGACATGTTTCTATTAATTTTGTTGCTAATTTATTCTGTGAACAAATTTTATCCTATCGAAAGGCTAAAGAGAAAATAAAATTGAATGGTGTTTGTACACTAGTATCTAAAAATTACGCATAAATCGTAAAATGTGAAAAAAGTGATGGTAAATATTGGTCATTTGTTCATAATAATTATTCGAGAATCATGGGTTGAAAGTAAATATTTTCTTTCTTTCTTTTTGCGAAACATTTCAGTCGACGTCTTCATTCGCAAAACTCCTGCGAACGTCGGAAAGTGGATAACAAGTTCATTCGGCATGAGCAGTGCAGAAACCTTTCGTGAAATTCATGTGCGGATAAACGTTGTTAACGATTAAACAAACGAATGATGCCACAAAGACGATCACAAATTAACGCTCAGATGATCAAAAACTGAAGTGTCAGGAATTATGAATGCGTAATCTCAAGACTGTCAGATATCTTAAAGTGCGAGGAATATTAACCCTTCCGTTGCCATATCTGCTAGGAATCACAGTAGTTCGCCAAAACCGGTATCTGATAATAAGTGCGGGACGACAGAAGAACAGTTGTACCAGAGAACTGGGTTCAGCACTCATGTCTGCCACATGAATGAGAATTTCCTGATAAATGTTTGCAGGAGACTCGGTCATGTTAGTCTTTATGCCAGACGATCAGCAATTTGCATTTCCCTCACGTCTATGAATACACGCGCCTGCTTAAACTGGAGTTTTGATAGTAGGTTAAGTGATGTTCAGTGTCAAATCTGACTTTAGTCTGAACACTGATTCTCAGAAATAACGATATTGCGAGAATGTGAAACTCGTTTTCACCCGGTAAGTATCTCGGAAAGACATCGTTTTCCTGTAAGGGAAGTCATGGTGTGGCCAGGCCTCATACTAGATGACAAAAAAGACCGTATCTTTGATACGGGGTCTATGGCAGTTAAAAGATACAAAGATGAAGCTCCCTTGAATCTCATGTTCGCCTGTTTCGAAATACAGTTGGTACTGACTTCATATGTATGGATGATGACACACCTTGACACCGTGAGAGCCTAATCTACGATTTCTTAAAAAGAAAAATATCCAACGCAGGGTGTGGTTTTCTCACTCACATGATCTGAATGTATTGTAAATCCCTGTGCCGCAGGTCTGACAGTTAGAGCTGACCACATACCTTAATAAACTGTAGTATCGCTTTTTTTATTTCATTTGTTCCTCATCAGAGAATGATCTCTTCTTATGCCTTTTTTTTAAACGGTTTCTCTGGATAGTAAATCTGGTTATCGTTTTTTTTTTTTCTAATTGTTTTCTTATTTTATTATCGTTTGCATTCACACATCTCGTTTCCAACCTTTCTGACATAGATTTCGCCTATCTTTAATATAATTACGCCTATCTTTGGAAACCAATACACACACAAACACTCTAATTCTGTAACACAATTTTGAACATTTGTATAAAATTATGCATAATACACAATACACAATACTTTATATGTGTGTAGTGTACATGTGCGTTTATAATATGCCAAACATACGCATTTCCATATGTTTTATGTATAAATTAGGTTAGGTGGTTACGCTGGCTATTGTTTTCTCTTTGTCCAGGGGGTTCGTTCGGACTCATTAGTTATAAAACTTTACACTCCATCAAATACGACTCAGTGCGTAAATTAATACGTGTAATCACCGACATAATTGTGTAAGAAAATCTATAAACACTTATTTGCTCAATTGAAAAAAGAAAAAGAAAAGTAAAATTTGTTTATTTTTGGCCTCATCCTTATTCATTATTTCTTTAAGGGACAGTCGTCTAGGAACACATTCTAAGCGCTAGTGTCTAAAAAAGATCTTTCTATACAGTGTTATAATAACAAAACACTCAAGATCAGGTTATATCAAGAAAACCTTTTGAATAGTTCTTTACTAAAGTAAATTTAAAATCCCCAATGTATAATACATTTTAATCCTCAAAACCCGTATCAACTTGAACGATGACATTGCCAAAATATTTACCAATAAATTCTCTCAAGACTTTAAAAGTAGAAAATACGCAATTATTACCAAGCGAAACTTTCAAATACAAAACATTTCAAAAGCTTTCTTTATTGGCCTTATTTCAATTCAAACCTTAATTGCATTCCTGTCTTTAAAACACATTCAAATCGCTTCGCCATCGGTTTTCGAGGAGAAAAAACGAATTAATAACAAAAAGAAACGCGATGGGGGAAATTTTTCGCCCTCCCCTCAAAATCCATCGCCAACAAGTTTATTAAAACCGTTTTAAAACGGAACGCAATGTTGCGAATAGGCAGACGATTTCACACCCCATTTCTCTCTTTCTCTCTCTCTCTTTCCCGTGAGTAAATCATGGAGCAGACCGGAAAAGCGGAGAGGATGGATGAAGGGGGAGCTTTCGAAGATTGGAGTGGAGTTGAGATGATAGAAGGGAAAAATAAAACACGAAACGTCAGCTTCTTTTAATCCACACCTTTTAATATCTCTTCTCATTTAAAAAAAGAACGAAAATGTCAAAGGAAGCTGCTCTCTGCTACGTTCTGCAGAATCAGGAAATCGTTCGATTGAGTTAGAGGGGGAAAGACGGGGAGGAACTGTAGATGCGCGTGGAACGATCGAATACTTTAGGAATCGCAATCTGAGGCGGCACTCTGAAAGAGACACACCTTAGTGTTTGGCGACAGGTTTATAATGGATTTCATTTAGGGTTTTCCTTACTGCAGACGACTACTCGGCTTTGACAAAAGACTTTTTGAATGCATTGTATTTTCGAATTCTTTGAATACATTCTCGATTTCTATGAGACTAATTTACTCATACAGAGCAATTGGGTAAAGTTAAATAGTAGCCGCATTCGAATTTTAACACTGCTATTGAAGAAATAATTCAGAATTTATACTGCTTAACATTAAGAAAAGTTACTGCAACTAATCAGCTTCAGTGGAACAGGCTCAACAAATTCTTTCAGTGAATCGTATTCTAGAACACTTTCAAATCGTTTCATCTTCTATAAATAACTACAATTTACTATCCTGAAATCACTCATCAAGTAAAGGATTTCATAGAATAAGAAACATAATTTTATAGTGAACTAATTAATGTTTAAACTTCCTTCACAAATAACAGTAAGTCTGATTAATGTAACCATTTAATTATGATAAAACTGTCCTAAAAACTTGAAGGTCATGTGATGACGACATCAGAGGAAGAAAAATGGCTAGATTAAGAAAACTGTCCCGACTAGGTTTTGTTTTGCAAGGTTTTGTTTCTTACAAACAGTGCCTTTTAATTTTAATAAGTGGAAATAATATAATCAATAGGATTTAATAACTTATTGTATACTTTAATATTTAAAGTTTACTTTTAATTTAATACCATGAAAAGAAGATTATCAATAGCTTTGATAGTCATTAAATTAAAAGTAAACAATAAACTATTATAATAATATCAATAGCTGTATAATTATAATTATAGTAATAATAATATATAAACTATTAAACTTATATATAGCATAATATATAAATAGCTTTAATAATTTATTATCCTTTTTATCCTTATATTTTAAATACTTTTAATATTTTATCATTTGCCTTTATTTCAATTTTTGAAAATTAATTCAAAAATTCTTCACAGAATCGTTTGATTTGATCCATTTTACTGATAAATTTAACTCCTTTTTTTTAAATTTAGATTCTTTTTAAAAGAATTATCAGTGTTCTATAAAACTTCGAACTTAGATGTGATGAAAAACGAATTAAACATTATTTGAAAATTCGGAATTGCTTATTGATTTGTGTCGCCTCAATGATTTGAGTAATTCATTAGATTGAAAAAAGAATCGGTTAGATTAAAGGTGCTGCTAAAGTCAAACAACGGTTGTAGAACTATTTGTCGAAAAGAATTTTTGAACAAGGCATTTTATATTTGAATCTTCTGAATTCATCATTTAACTTCTAGTTAATTCAATTCGGTTTTTATTCTTTTTGCTAATTTTGGATAAATACTGTACGAAAATTTTCAACCATGAATTAAAAAAAAATTTCAATTTTCTTTCATTCTTTATAATTAATATCTAGTCAGATGTTATCTAACTTCTACAGTTGTGACTGAGAAATCAAACCAGAGCAAGCCAATAATTTTATATATTGCAAGTCAACTCAAGTATAATTAAAATTTCCATCGAACATAGAAATAAACTGTATTAGAATTCACATATACCGTAAAATGAAGATCCCGAAATGATGATAATGGGTCATGAAATGATAATGGGGTGGACAGGGAAAGTAATCGGGCCAAGTTAAAAACTGTATTACAATTCACATATACAGTAAAAGGAAGATCACGAAATGATAATAATGGGTCATAAAATGATGATCGGGGGTTGGTAGGGAAATCTGTCCAATACACGAGATAGATAGTGGTTCCTTCTCAAAACAAGTTCATGGAATTCATTATTTGTTTCAGAGAATCCATTAATAAGCACCACGAAGGAACAAACAATTTTAAAAATTAAATAGTATGTAATATATTATTACATTTGGGTATGCACAGAAGGCTTGGAATACGTTGTTGTCTTCCCCGCAGAATGATTATTATGGCACTAGAAAGATAATTTTACATTCAAGATGAGAATGTACAAAGAAATAATGCTGATTAGGTAAGAATGACCCTTGGCGACAAATTTGGTCGTCAAACATCAACAAATTGACAAAGGTGACAGCAAAACTAGATGTCCCTACAGAAAATAGAAAGCTCCAGAAGAATTTTTGGAGGATATATATATATATATATATCCTCCAAAAATTCCAATTAGGGTTATGGTATTTGGATCTGTGATTGTGTGAATTGTTATAACGAGCTATAGTGGACTTATTTGCGTTAATTGTTTCCTGTTAAAATCGCTGCATCAAATTCGAGAGTCTGAATAAGAAATTAGATTTACTCTGAAAGAATCTACTGAAAAGGCGAGGACCTTTCCAGACTGTGGAAGACAATAAACCCCACAAAATTTGGAATTAGAATTGGGATTCCAGATTGAATGCCAGTGACTCAACTTCAAGAAAAAGGCATGAAAGGTCAATTTAGATCTTGTATGTAAATGTTCTAAGAAATGAAATCGGAAATGAGAGGCAGAAAAGAAGATTTAAATAAGAGAATCGAGTTAGATCTATAAGAATTAAGTAAGAGAATAGAGTTGTGGGTCAAGAAGATATAAAATGGAAAGAGAATGCTAGACAAGAGAAAATTAAGTAGTTAATAAAGAACAGACAATATGAAATGAAGATTACTTGTATACTTCAAATAAAAGTTGAAAGAGAAAAGATGGAAAAGGTAAACGAAGTAAGCAACAGACTCCAGCGTTTCGAGAAACTGGAATTCCTGGAAATCCTTCATGCTAATGTTATTTCAGGGACAAAAAAAAAACTTACTTCTAGTACCATGACCAATCTCTCTACCTATGAAGGACATATTTCTTGGGTTGTTTTCAACACACAATTCGATGTCGTCTCCCTTGCTAATAGTTGAGATAATCAGACAAAAGTGATCCACCTTTCAGCAGTTTTTCGTCGTCAAGTCGCTGAAGTGCTTGATTTTATTCCATCTTTAGATATAAGATTTAGCATCTATGGAGAAAACTATGGAATTTCATTTTGGCGATGGAAAATCGATAGACTTCTACCTTGTCGAATAGAAGGCAAACAGACAGGAAACTGGAAACAGTGTACAGTAACTCGTTAAAGAAATAAAGAGGCTAGTTCAAACTGTCTGTCCGATGTCTCTTTCAGAAGTTCAAGACACTTAAGCCGCCAACCATTTCATTGATGCCGTTAAAAATGAGAAGATAAAGCAAGCCACAAGGATTATTGAAAATGATTTGAAAACTACCACCAAGGATTTGAAAGCTGTACTTCTGTGTTTTGTTAAGTTCGAGGTCGTTAGATCCATCTCGAAGATAACTGAAAGAGTAAGAACAGCTGTCTTAGAAGGGGACGCCTCTAAAAAAGCTAAAATTTATCCCACATAATAAAACTGCTTACGAATGTTTAATGAAATTAAAGAGCAATTACGGAAATTGAATTCTCCTCGTCGTCAGTTGGAACTAAAGTGCTCGAATTTCAATGAGAAAGAACACCTCCAAATGGACTATAAGGATGTCAAAACAAAGAAATATTCCAGAAGTCAAGACTGTTTTAGGGAGCAAAAGCGTTCTATACCTTTGAATGCTCCCAAGGAAAAATTTATAGTTTCAGCACTATGTGGAGAATGTAAATGTCTCTACTTTGAAGGAATCGTCAGCGGTGTCCCATACCCGAAGTTTATTGATGAAGGAGCTCACCTAACCCTATTAAGGACTGATATAGCTCAACAACTAAAAGAACTTAAGCTGTATACTACTCCAAATTTCGGGACAAAATAACTTGATATTGAAACGAATTGATATTGAGATATTTATTTTTGTTATTAATTTTGTTATCCTATGTATTTCAAACAAAGTCTTTGCGCTGCACATTAAATCAGGAAGAACATCAAAATTTTCTGTGTTAGATCATTTTATCAAAGTCCGGAAAAATATTTTCCGTTACTTAATAATATTTATATATAGTTGAATTAAATATTTTAACTTATTAAGGAATTTGTATCTTAGTCAAATAGTCAAAGAACACAATTTTATTTGAAAACATCTATTTTTCATCGTCTGAGTATTTAATCCAATTTTGTATAATTATGTGCAATGTTGAATAATTAAAACCTATATGAATAAAAAAAAAGTTTTCTAAAGATTTCGAAATCTAAGATAGGAAACAGTAAACAATCGGGAAGTGAAAAATAATATATTCAAATGTATGAATTTATTTACTTACTCTATGCAATGGAAAAAAGGGTACAGTTGAATTACATAAAGGACATATTGGGTTAGCAACTGTCCTTTATGTAATTCAATTTGGGTGATTACAGATTAGTGAATAGATGTTCTTAACACATTCTTTTGTTTTGTCAGAGTGTTCAAAGTACCTAATCTATATTAATTTCTTGATGTTTGGACATCCGCCTTTAATGTAGTTAAAAACTGTATTGATTAGTTATTTAGTTTCGTTTTTATCCCAAATTAAAAATGGAAGAACTAGACGCGCATATCAGACATATTATATTGTGTTATTTCCGAAAAGTCAAGAACGCGTATCGCAAGGATACAAGAAGTTAAGTGACGTCTAGGGGAATGAAGCCTCGAAAGAAAGGCAATGTCAAAATTGGTTTACCAATTTTTGTTCTGATTATTTTTCTCTCAAAAATTCGCAAAGATTTGGACGTTCAGTTGAAGTTGATGAGACCCATATCAAGGCTATTATCAATTCATATTGTCATAGTATAACACGTGAGACTGCAGAAAAGCTTAATCATATACATGTATTAAAAAAATTTAAAGACTTTGGCTACATCAAGAAACTCGATTTATGGTTCCCTCATCAGCTTAAGGAAATTCATTTGACGCAAAACATTAGCCTCTCTGATTCGCTTCTGAAACGCAATGAAATTGATCCATTTTTGAAACGATTGATAGCTGGCGACGAAAAGTGGATATTTTATAACAACGTTAACCGGAAAAGATCGTGGGTGGTGCAAGAGGAATCAACCCATACGACAACAAAAGCTGAGATTCACCAAAAGAAAAAGATTATACTACCAGTTTGGTGATATTATAATGGAATGCTGCACTTTGAACTTTTACCAAAAATTCAAACGATTAATTAAAATATGTACGTTCAACGACTCTTCAGATTGTGTGATGCAACCAGAATTGGTAAATCGTAAGAGTGTTGTTTTCCAACATGATAATCTAAAGCTCCACACATCTTTGGTCACTCGCCAAAAATTATTGGTATTAGGTTGGGATGTGTTATCACATCCATCATAAAGCCCTGATCTTGCGCCTTCAGATTACCATTTATTTCGTTCCATACAGAACTCCTTAAATGGGAAAATTATTAAGAACGCTGGGGATATAAAATCACATTTAATTTAGTTTTTTATTGGCAAAAATCATAAGTTCTATGAACATGGAATTACGACACTGCTCGAAAGATTCTAAAAAGGTCATCTATAAAATTGTACAATACCTAATTGAATAACATTACATTTTTAAGCAAAGATTTTGAATTTTCTTTGCTATTTAAAATTCGCAATCACTTGGTGACTAATTCATAAAATATATATGTCGCTGTATCGATGTGAGGTGAAGGATATTTTTCCTATTCCTCCCACAGCATGTACAGAGGACGGAGAGGGGAGAGACCCCCACCATCCAGACAACAGAACTAAAGATGTTGACGATGCAAAGGAATTAGAGGTGAGGTGGTTGGTTTCTTTCTCCCAAGAACGGGGGAGGCAAAGACAGCAAGCGGACAATAGAGCCTGAGACGAATTGACCTACTTTCGTTGTTAAAGAGTAACAGACATGAATGTCTTGTTGTTTTTCTGCGTGATTTTAGCTCTAGGGAGGAATATTGATACGTGGTCTCTACGATCATGGAACAGTGGCTTTTAATTTGGGATGATATCTATTGAACTGTTTTGGACTCATATTCTTGGTCATTACTCAGTAAATGCTCAGGGATGTTATCAATTCATTCAGAAGGAAAGAGTACGTTCTTTCTCTTTGTGGTAACCCTGTATCCATCTAGAAAACGATTTAAATAGGATGTTTACAAAGATTAGGCACACACTCTCACACGAATTCGGTTGATACCTACACGATTTCATCAGACACAATTCACATCCTTATTATGTAACCATTATCTTTAATTCTATTGTTTTAAATAAATTTAATGAAGACCCCAAATGATGATCTTCGCTTTGAGAATGTCTCGTTCAGTTGTAATCTTACTCATTATGATCGGTTTTTTCTCTCTCCCACAATATGAACCCCTTAGTCTTGTTAATATTTAAATCCATAGTCTTATGTAAATAGTTAATCTGAGAGGAGGGATCCGCGTTAATATCCTTTATCGTAAATAATAAAAATAGAAGTTGATCATCAATTTGAATAATTTACGATTTAAACTAAAAAAAAGTAACTGAATAATGGGTCGTCTTTTCCCAAGCAGTGTACAGAGCCCAAATTTATTACGAAATTTAGGAAAGAAAAGGAAATAAAATTGCAACGCCCTCTGGCTGTTACCTTCACTTGCCGTTTCTAATCTTAAGAAATAGTTACTAATAATCTAATGAGGAGAGATAATCAAGTTATGGTTACTCATCTGATAAAATCAATCGGGTTCGAGTCGTAAGCCTTTTCCTAACTCTTCTAGGATCACTTGAATCATTCTGAACACTTCTTCGGCTACGAGCAGTTGATTCCAATGTTCCTCTTGGATAACTTCAATTCACCATCTGTCTCACAAAGTAACGCTTCGAACTTTCTAACCCAGTTCTTCACTGCATATATAAATGTAATGTACCAAATTAGTTCATTATACTTCAGAACTTCAATCTAATCTATATTTGAATCACATTTAATTTTCTTGTGTGGGGGTGAAGTTTCATTTTAAAGAATTCAATCAGAAAAGTCCCCTAGGTCAGTTGAAGGGAAAATCTCGATAGAGCTCACGCTATAAAGATTAATAGCCGATAAAGAAATGTAGGTTTCTGCAATAAAAATTAAGTATCATATTAATAATATAATACTTAATAATATTAAGTATTGTCTTATAATAATATCTTCCCTAATACATATTTAATTATTTCGTATCCATTAAATTTTTTTTAAAAACTTCACGAAATGCTAACAAGTTTTCTTCATGAAAAAAAATTCAGTACTACCTAAACATTTTTGCTCAAATCTATTTAAATAGACATGTGGGTGAAAATCGCTTAAAAGAAAGTGAACTTATACCAATGCCTAGAGCAGTTTTATATTAGTTTTATTATTTTCTACTTTAATTTTTCGCATTGCTTCCATGTCAGAGTGAAATAAGATAACATATTGTATTGTTATAATGAGGATGTTTGTTACTCTCCTCAAACACATTTTTAAAATATATAATAAATTCTTATTGTGCGCTCTATAAATTTTGTTTCGTGTATGTTTGAGCATTTGAGAAAATTAAAGCAATATTATATAGAAACAAAAACTGCTGTAATGACATACAAAACCTTTTATTAATTAAATGAATATATAAATAAATATTTAAACAGTTTTTATGAGAAATGCTAATAAATAAGATGAAAAAAAAAGAATAATAAAATCTCCGATAGGTATAAAAATAAATAATCTTAGCAATTATCATTCACAGCATAAAATTAGCGTGATAATATATGATTAATCTACAAATTATGTTACTACCATAGTTATGGTAATTTTTTTTAAATATATAAATATATTTTCAATAAAACAATGCAAATTGTAGGCGAAGAATATTTTTAAAATCTTAACTCATAATCAAACAATGAATTAACATTTTTTTTTCTTAAAATAAGTATTCATAATCCAATTAATTAAGTATTATTTTACATTCTTAATTATAATATTCTTTCCTGACAAATGTTTTCAGTAGCTATATGAAAAATCATAGTTTCTTACAATTAACACAACTTTTTAATAAAGGTCTATAACGTAACTATATGTAGCATAATGCTAAAAATATTACAGCATATATGTATAAGTCAGTGTAAACAAATCAAATTTTAACCGTAATTATGATACATATTTTGCATAATACCTACAATTGCATACATAATTTCACACCGTATAACATTACGAAATATATAAAATTGCAACTGAATTATTCTTAAATATGATAGATTATAGAAAAGTTTAAATTTTGACTTTTTAGTTACAAGTATTTTTGTACACACATTGGATATGTGCAAATCAATAGTTATCTTTGTAAGAGTTATTCATCATTAGTAATTCGATTCATTTGATTCCAAATGTCTAAAGCCTTAGATCTCAGTAAGTGATTCAGATACTTTCTTGACATAGGATCAATTTCCCCTTTGCCGATATCTTTTTTATTTCCAGGACACAAATGTGCTCTGTAGTGATGAACCAGAGCTTGGCTCGCAGGTATGAACCTTTCTTCAGCTCCAGGTATAAGTTTCCAGACATGGTGGACGCCAGCTGCTATAACTTCTTGAGGTTTAACTATGTATTTCGTTCGCACTAAGAATGGATAAATCCAATTCTCTCTTCTCACACTTGCCTGAGTAATGAAAGGTGGTATTTTACTCGGCAAAATATCCGGTTTGTACTCAGTACAGAAAACACAGCTCCTGAGAACGAAACTACCAATTCTTCTCCCACCTTTTTCATGAGCAGTAATCAAATCTTGGATAGTCATCACATGCCTTGGAGTTATGAATTCATCTAAGTCCACGACAGCAATGTAAGCATTTCTGGCCATATTTCTGTAGATGCAGTCATTGATATTAGCTATTTGCCCCATAGACCACATGTCTTGAATTTCAGTTGGTAGCTTCCATGAAAGCAGTTCAATTGAGTAACTGTGATCCTGTAAATTTCTTATCAATTTGCCTATGTTTTCTGTTGAATTGTAATTATAAAATGTGAAATGGGTTGCTCCAAGGGCTTCGTAATAAGCAATGAATTCAACAATGCGAAAGATATCTGTGTAGTTGAACAATGGTCGTACACAAACCCCTAGTCCAGACGGTGAATTTCCTTGCAGCAGACCGACTTCCATCCAAATGATTTTTGATCTCGAGTTACTGTTCCATTCTGAAAGTAACAAAGATACTTTTGAAGGTGGCTCTTTTCTCAGTACATTACAATAAACGTAAGTGGCTCTGCTTTGTTCGAAATGATGCTCCATCAAAACCCTGTATGTAGCTGTCACCTCCTCAACCAATTCCGAGTTTCGGTACATCAGTAAACATTTCAAATTATCAAATGTGCCATTACCAATATTTGCTCCAACGATTATTCGAACTACTGGCTCATGATGAGATCTGTTGTCCCAATACGCCGAATACGAATATATATTATCAGCGACGTAACGCCAGTCATTTGGCTGTTTGTTACTCATCACTTTTTCTCTAAAGTGTTTTTTATTATTAACCGATAATTTCCTCAATTTTCTGCCAAATAGTTTTATGTGGGGATCGTGATTCCACCTGGTATTTGTGACGTATCCGTGAAAGTTGAGGATATAAGTGAACTCCTGTGTAATGCAAATGATGTAAGTGACGATCAAGAGGCAAGACAGAAATATAAGACGAGAAAATATACATGGAATAATTAAATGGCTCCAGGATCTGTGATTATGATTGTGATTCACGTTAAAATTAGAGCGCTGCAGTACAGTATCATATTCCATAACAACCTGCAAACAAAAATGAGAGAAAAATATAAAATATGTTATTATAAAACCCCACATAAATATAATAATTTGCCATGTCTCTTTCTATTGCATATAAAATGTTAAAAAGTTTCGCGCTAGGTAAGGCACTTTACATTTATATAAAAACATATTATGCTCTTTTTGTCTTGTGTAATGAATTCCATGTATCTGTTTTTAACTAACATATAATATATACAAACTTTTTGTGAGGAAGATAATCATATACCAAGCTCTGTACTAGGTAACAAATAGTTGCTTCCCAAGGTTTCGAGTTACCAAACAATCATCATGGAAATTCCAGTGTCATGGATCGAACAATTATCACGGAATTTTCAGGGCACTATGGAACAAAAAGGAACTCGGAAATTTTAATAAATATTAACATTTTTATCAATCATTTAACTGATTATGAACTAATCATACCAACGTGTAAGACACTAAATGTTAATATACGAAAATCTTTAAGTGTTTGATGGCAGAATAATGTGAAAAACCCTATATCTTCTCCTTAAGTATTCTAATCTAAATGTCAACTTTTTTTTTCTCTGTGACTTTTTTGAATTCAAAATGCACAAAAATGCACTCAAGAGCCAAAAGAATTGGCATGCTATTTTAATGTACAATACATTTCGTGGGAGTTCCACTAAGGGTGCAAAAAACTGCATACAAGCAACGGGACACAGATTCTTCAATTTCCAGATATATGCTGTGAGCTGCACACTGCCTGCTAATTCCTTCTACAATTCGAGTACATTCTCAAGTTGTTCATTTCTATTTTCGATAAAACATGTTCAGATCTTAAAGGTATGCTTAAAGGTAAACTTAAAGGTATGGCTTATGAATGCATCTATATCCATAACCAACATTTGTATGGAAGCGTATTGCTGTGTTGGAATATACCCTATCCATCAAGATTAAAACAGACCTCGTTTTGGGTCCTCACAAACCATTAGCCAATCACAGATATTTTTTTATGTACCGAGGATTCCCTTGTCTAGTTAAGCTTGAACCCGTAACATTATAGACTTCCTACCAACTGTTATAGTTCCCTTTTGTCAGGCTAGATCCATGGATCAGATGGAATGTTGGGTTTTGTACCTCATACGAATCTTTCCATTTGTCTGAAACAGTGACTCGTCTGATCAAGCTTTTTGTTTCCATTTGTCAAGTATCCAGTGCGCAAGATAGACGCATTCTTGCAAGGGAAATGAACATCGATTTTTGAAGCCTGTGTTCTTCAGAATATATTACATAGTTTTGCTGCGAATACTTATTTCGGCTCCAGTATTGAAACTCGATGTTGCATTCAAGAGTGTTAAATGCTTATCACGGGAAACGATTCTTGACATCCAACGATAATTACGTTCAGTAAAGATTGGCGTAACACGTATAAGATTTTGCTGAAATTTTTGTACTCACGAATACTCTTGCAAAACGGACGTGCGTAATATGCCCGAAATTTATTTGTATCTCCAACTATCTTTCGAGTGCCAACTGTGAAAGCACGCGTTGAAAATTTCTCATACGAGGCCGGATTGAAAAGTAATGACTCCATAGCCTTAACTTCTTTTATTTTAACCCAATTCATATTGTACCTAAAAGCTACACGTATCCACTATGTAATGCATTTGTTTTCTTTGTTCCTTCTTTCCGCTGGTGTGGTGAGAGCTAAAAAAGGGAAAATCACGGCACTCGACTTTGAACCATGAGATTTTCACCTCTTCCAAAAGAGGAAAGAGCCTCTGAAAGGACATCACTTTCTCTCTGATAAAAAAAAAAAAAAAAAAAAAAAGGAAGCTGCCATTAAAGCCTGGTGTCTATAGAAACCACTGGAATTCTTCTTCGATGAGGTTTCTAGATTTGTCAGGCGCTGGCGCAATTGCATGGAAAGGGAAATAATGCATTACACAGAGGTTACATGTGGTTTTCAGATACAGTAAGAATTGTGAAAATCGAATAACAAATTAAAGTAGTTACTGTCATTGAGGTATAAATTTACAATCAAGTCTTTTATCATTATTGTTTCGATGTTATCCTATCATAAATAACTATAACAGCTAAACCTAACATGTACCAGTTTCTTTGACGCTTGGGTGCATAAAAACACAATTAACTAAAAGTCTTACAGCTTCGTATTTTATAAGTGTTTTATTAATTAAAATTTATGAATCAAAAATTGTACTTGAGTGTGCAGATGCTGATCATAATCTCACATATGTGTTGATCACTTCTACACTATTTAATACAACTTATTTTCCTGATTTATTTAACTCTTCTTGTTTATGTGGAGGAAGTATGGATTTAATTTATAAGAGCTTGTGTAGCAGTTCAATAAATAAAGTTATTATTGTTGAGAAATTTCTTATACATTTCGATGCATGAGTGTGTAAATTTTCAAGTTCTTATTTCGGAAGCAGAATTTGTGTGTGTGTATTCGGAGTCTCTAACGAGAGAAGTATCCAGTACCAGTGTGAACTGCTCTTCAATATTTTCATCTAATTATAAATTAATATAAAATTTGCATCTTTGAAATAATTTTACTATGGTGTAAACGCTCGAATACTAAAATTTTTATATGCCATAGAAAGTAAAATGTTTCTCCAAAAATATAAAGGAAATAAATCATCTGACCATTAAACATGTTCAACAAAAATAGAATGAATAAATTACATTAACAGTGATGAGAATATATTTAGGTGTAAAACAATTTAAATACCAGAATAACTCCAAATTTAAGGATACCAACAAATGCGTTGAATCCCAAATTTAAAATTCCTTGTTTTTGTGATATACCGTATTATTTCGAAGGTAAATTTTAGACCAAATTTTTTATAAAGATGAATTCATAAAGAAAAAGGATGAATTTAATGAGATCCATTCCTTTTTCGTAAAAAATTGAAAGATTTAACACATGGATCAATAAGTCCCGAGACTGTGCGGTCGTTTTTTTGCGATTTCCTCCTTCAAACGCACCAGCAAGTCAATATAATAATCACTGTTGATCGATTTACCTTTTTCGAGGTAGTCAATGAAAATCACGCCATGCGTATCCCGAAAAACTGACGCCATGACTTTGCCAGCTGACTGCTGCGTTTTCGGACGGCTTTCGCCAGCTGTGCGCCACTCAGATGACTGCCGCTTCGACTCTGGAGTGTAGTGATGTATCCATGTTTCGTCCATGGTCACGTAACGACGCAAGAAATCTTTTTTGTTGCGAGTAAATAGCGATAAACAGCTTTCTGAATCATCGACTCGTTGCTGTTTTTGTTCCATCGAAAGCAATCGCGGCACCCACTTGGAAAAAACCTTTTTCATGCTCAATTTTTCATGAAGGATAGTAAATACACTTCCATATGATATCTGTGTCATCTCAGCAATCTCACGGAGCTTCACTTTACGATCTTTCATTATAATTTTTGTCACTTCACTCACATTTTCCGGTGTAACGGCTTCCACAGGTCTACCCGAGCGTTCCGCGTCATTTGTGTCGGTACGACCACGTTTAAACTCGGCAAACCACCGACAAATCGTTGCTTTTGATGGACAAGAGTCCGGGTAACATTTTTCAATCCATTGTTTCGCTTGCACGGTGTTTTTACCCATTAAAAAACAATGTTTTATCAGAACACGAAACTCGGTTTTTTCCATTTCTTAAGCAAACTACAAAACGACTTTACTCCAACCTCGATAACTCAGCTGTTTCTGGTCCGATCGACTTAAAATTTTGACACGTTTCAAGCAAAGGTTAGTACTCTAGAAAGACTTGGTTACTGGTTTACTACGAGCGCCATCTCTGGGTTAATCTTGGAACTTATTGATCCATGTGTTAATTTAGTCCGATAAGCATTTATTCAAAAGAATTAATAACACACTTAACATTCATCGCATATATATATATATATATATATATATATATATATATATATATATACACTCATATATACCAAAATTATTATTAGAACTAAGATTTTTTGTGTGCTTAATAATAATAACTGATAATGATATATCAATCATTTAATAGAACTGTAAAAGTAATTTTTTAGCCAAAAAAGTCATTTTTTTCCATTCTTAGTTGAATATGGATATGATTTTTGAGATGTATTTGCATTCAGGTTCCATTTTTAAACAAGTTTTCCTTATATATACAGAATAGTTTACTACTTATATAATACACAAAAGATAGTAGTGAACCAATTTTTTAAATTATATTACCGCACATTTTCCTTAAATAAATTTATAAAAAGAGTTTATAATTTTGGACATTTAATTTTTTTTCATATTGAAAATTATTTCTTAAAATTACAATACTACTTTAGAGAAGAAATAATTTTGGTTCACTATTTGCATAGGTATTATTTATAGAATCATAAAACATTTGGAACTATATAGTGTAATATATTTTATATGGTATATGTAAGTGCAAATATGTCCCAAAAATCAATGTCTATATTCAACTAAAAGAGAAAAAAACTTTCTGACTGAAAATTATTTTTATACTTCTATACACTGATTAAAGTATGACTATTAGGTACACAAAACATCTAATCTCTGCCGATAATTCCGGAATTTTTTGTCGCAAAAACTAGTTTAAAATACTGTATTTTTTTTTTTAATTCAATATATGTCCTGGTACTCTTATAAATAAATACACAAATTTCAGAAAATAAAAGGAGATTACATGACCTAATTGATATTTCAACAAATATTTGCGTGTACACTTAATAGGAAACTTTTTATATTTGATAATTTCATTTTTTCATTTTTCATTCATTTTTTTTTTTACTTTATGCTGTTCCTTTTTCATAGCAAAGACGAATGAAAGAGCTAATTATTTTTTACGAAGATTCATGAAAGGAAGGGGTTTGAACGAAATAAAAGCAAAACATAAAACGAGAAAATAATCAGTAACTATCAGAGACTGAATTCAATATCTCACTTCACATCTCAAGATACCTGGTACGAAAGCAATAAGAATGAGTCCACATATTTTTCCATGTCCATCTCCTGCAAGATTGGTAGATCAAAGAGAACAAATAATGGAAGAGAGATAGGATATTTTCAGACAACAAATTTAGTTTTCGATTGAAGAATACAGTTGAATAGAATGAATGTGAATGAAATAGCATAGTTCATAAGTTTAGATCAAATATCTGTCAAAGCAGTTTTTCAAAATTGGAAGGAAAGATTTTGTTTTGAGACATACTTTCATACATACAATTTTAACTTAATCTGATCATTCAGAATAACGTTACAGCGCTTGAATTTCGATTGTTATTTCGAAACTACACTATACACACATACAAGGTGTACAGAGAATTAAATTACTTTTTCTATTGACTACATAAATTGACTTGAATCTTTTACTTTCAAGTACAAACAAACAATAAACCCTAGTTTAAGGTAAATGGAATAATTACTCAACTTAAAGCAAAAAAATCATGATTATTCAAAGTAAAACTAAATAGTTTAATAGAACAATGGTGTAATTTAAAATGGAAAAGAAAATGAAAGATTATGCATATTGAAATTAGATAATTCAACGGAATAACTCTGTTACTGAAAGTGGAAAAAGTAATGATAATTTAACTAAACATAAATAATTCAATATAATAGTTGAATAATTTAAAAGGGGAAAAAGAATGATTTTACAAATTAAAATTGAATATAATTCAACAGAATAAATAAATGACTTAAAACGGACAATGAATGATAATTTAATTAAATTTAAATTACTCAATGTAATAATTAAGTAATTTTAAAGGGAAAATGAATGATTATGTAAATTAAAATTGAATATTTCAACAGAATAGTCAAATAAATTGAAACGCAGAAGAGATAATAATTATGCAAATTAAAACTAAATAATTCAATAGATTAATTAAATAACTTAAAACTTTCAAAACAATAATTATGTAAATTAAAACTGAACAGTTTAATACAATAATTAAATAACTGAAAAGGGAACAATTATGCAAATTTAAACTAAATAATTCAAAAGATTAATTAAATAACTTAAGACTTGCATATTAAAACGAAATAATATGTGAAATTAGAAATTATTCTAACCCTAAAATAGTCTTACTCCAAATCCGCTTAGCACTTACAAGGGTGGTTGGCGATAATCCTCTTCGGGGAGCAGGGTTATTCAAAGCACTAGTTCCCTTCCGACTTCTTCCCTGAATTCCATTAAGTGCTAAGATAGAAAATTCAGTTTCCTCCACTTCTTTACATACCGAATAAACAAGTTTAGATTTTAATCGGAGCTTGCTGGATGAAGTAGAATCGATAGAACAGAATGAAATCGATAGAATAAAATAAAGTTATCAAAAAATAAAAATGAACCTCAGTGCGTTGGAAAATTTTATTACCTTTCATCAAAACATATATACATAAAAACTGATACATACTTTATACTTGCATTTATTCACAATTAAATCCAATTGCGAAGAAATTATCGAAATATTTTGAACCCACATGAATAATATGAATTTTTACTCCTTGTGAGCTACATAGTAATCAAGTTGAATTCAAATGAATAAATTTGCAATCTTTCGCTAGTAATTGATTAATGAAGGGTACAATACAACATATTTGATTAATTAATTAAATCATAGATAGTGCTATACTTTACATTAGTTTTCACATGTTATAAATCACTCACTGATATGAAAAAATGAATCTGTGTTAAAATTGCTGTAGCAGCTTTGTGAACATAACATGGAACTGAGAATGCTTACATAATAATTAGGTGTACATGTTTACTGTATTAAATAACAGAATATGTAATCTTTTAGATTTTATCTTATTTCACACCTTTAAAACAATAATAAATTCATCCATAAATACGCTAGTATTTGAAAAAAATAATGCTTTATTCTAATTTATTTTGTTGCGTATTAAGCACTTAATAAAAAAGTTTTGACTTAAAACTAAATAGTACTCTAGCTAAAAAGGGAAGGATTTCTCTACATTAGAAATAATTGTCAAAGGGGTAAAATAGTACTAAAATAAAAATAGCTGCTTACTATTTGGGCTATTATTTTTAGAAACATTTGATACTGTTACTTGTAAATTTCTTCATTTAGAAACGTATTTGCTTCTGTTGTTAACGCCTTTTGCAATATATTTGTAACGAAAGGAAACAAAACAAAAATTTTCTTTTAATAACTACTTGTTATAACTATACTTACTATTGCATTTGTACGTTTTATTCATGCATTTAAATGTTTTCTTTCTTCACTCGAATGTGTTTTTTCAAACTTTGAGCTCATTTTAAATATATACAACACCGTTCCTAATAAATGATTTTATTTTCAAGCAAGCCAATTTAAAGTTGAAAATTATTTATTAGAGTATGCACCTATTTTAGTAATGCTAATTGATAAATATTTGCTATATTTGATTAGAAATAACGGCTATCGCTATGTTTTATTTTCGAAACATGAGAAAAAATAATATTTTCCTAAAATATGCTTTCAGAGCAATATTTTATCAGTTTTAACCTTTTTTGGAAGAACGGATGAAAAAAGAATGTTCCATAAAATAACTCAAAGGCAGAATGGATATCCGCAAGGCAAATCAAAACTTTACGACATTCGAAAACTGAAAGTAAGAGAGAACAAATCATAAATTACTATTACTTTCTCACAAAATACCTTGCATCCACATTTTTTCAAACATACGAAGAATTTTACGATCCTTCTCCAACCGACGCGGAACGAATCACCACTCTGACTAAAGTCATAAAACGACTCAAATCACCAATTCCCCATAAAATCACGTGAAAGAAGGGAACAAACCTGCATCATCCACAATATGTAGCTTCCTGATGATAGAAGTCCTCGTAGTGCGCGTGTAATGCTTCATCCGCGCGATGTTTACCATCTAACCACGGAACCGTCTTTCACAAAGTTTTAATCCAATGCAGTGACAGAAAAAAACCTGAACGACCGGGAAGTCTTTTGTTGAATTTTATTCACACAACGGCCACAATTCTTTTTTTAACCTAGGTTTTACACCTATAAATTGGTGACTGAATGATACACGCGAGAACTTTTTCACCCCTGTTATGTTGCATAATACCCGCTGTCCTAAAAGTTCCGATGTCGTCAATTTAATACATAAAAATAATGAACTTTAAAACGATTATTTTTATGCTAAGGATGAAAAGCACTTTTAATACAACGTAGAAAATTTTGAATCTACATTTACTACAAACTTTCAAAATGCTCGCTTTCAGGAGGCAAAACTAAACGTGTTAGCGCATATATTGAGAAATGAGTTTCAAGATACAGGAAGTGACATCTTGAATCCTTTGAGCAACAAAGCTTTGAGATCTTTTATTGCTCGTGGGAATTATTTTTATAAAATGTTTTTCTTAAATATCCCCTCAGAAAAGTCAGCAATGCTCAGAACAAGAGAACGTTGCTCGTTCAAGGAAGACAGTGTCATACAAGTTATGAAATCGTGGGCCTGCTTCAAAAACTTTTTAGACGATCGACTCATTTCAAGAAATCTTAAGTCACCTCGTTCTCCTGATCAGAACATTCCTCACTTTTCCTGTGGGATTATCTAAAGATCAAAGTTTAAGAAATAATCCCCAAAAGCAATCAAAGATCTCAAAGTTTCCATATTATTCAAAGGAAACAAGAAGCTGCTCCAGTCTTCTTCAAAAGCTTTTTTCAAAATATGCGCAAATGGTACGAACACGAGCGTTGTCTTGAAATGGAGGATAGCTAAATTAATCACGTTAATTTTGTTTCAAATCATTGATTAAATTTTAATGCGTTATAATAATTACGAATACAATTGATTTTGTTGTAATTTGTAATTAAAACTGTATTAAATTCATCAATTATAGTTCCTAATTTTATACGTGGTACGTGCAAAATTATCTTGCAATTTTTAGTAAAATAAGTTCCAATATTTTATGTAAACGAGTCTTCATGGAGCACAAAGTATTTCAACACTATATAATTTCCTATCGCATGAGTTTTTTTAAGTAAAGCTGTTTTCATGCCTGTCAATTTTTTATCCTTATTTGGTTATTAGTATCTATCATTGTATGTATTAACCCGTTTCCGCCCAGCGTCATATTTATAGGACAGTTCATTTTCACCATTATAAATAAAGCTATTTAACATTTTGCCGATTCTTTTTCTACCCCTTGAAAAGTAATGGTTTCACCCTATTTACTTAAACCGATTTGAACCGGATGGAAGCATTTTTCAGCAAGCTGCAGACACCTAAACTTAGCCATTTTCATGATTTTTTCTTGCCGAATTTCATTGTAATCGTATGAAAAGATTTTAAAGGTAATTTTAAATATTTTTTCAGAATTTATATTTCAGATATTCTATTAACAGATATCTTATAACTTTTAGAATTATTTTTACTTTTATTAGTTTTAATTACAGATTTAAACTACTGTCCTAAAAATAGGACGCTGGGCGGATTCGTTAAATTTTCTGATATTTAGTTTATTTCATAGGTGCTCAATATGTCGCGGAAAAAAGTTTTTAAAACTGCCGAGGAAGTTATAGAATATCTATTTTCGGAGGAATTAGAGTCTGAAATGATTGTTTTGCCACCTGAAGTAGATGAATTTACAGATGAAGAAGGTTTTTATGACTCTGAAACTCTTGACCCATCTGTAAGAGACGTAATTTGTTCTATAATTTGTAAGTTGACCTAAGAAAGAGTGGATTTCGAGCAACAGGAACAATAAGAAGTGACAGAATACATCATTGTCAGCTTGAAATTGATTCTACTTTCAAAAAGACTAGCCGTGGCTCACATGATTTCTACTTTGATGTGAAAAATAAAATTACTGCTGTAAAATAGAATGATAACAAATGCATTACACTTGTGACAAATTTTGACATAATTCAGTAACTAACATCTGTTTCAAGGCATGAAAAGGTAAAAGCTGAAAAAAATAAAATCGAACAGCCATGTCTCGTAAACAATTATAACAAAAATATGGGAGGTATAGAATCTCATGATTGGCTTGTAGAGAAACATACCATAAGAATCCGTGGGAAAAAAATGGTATTGGCCAATTATTACCCGAATTGTAGACATGGCTGTTGCAAATACCTGCATTATTTACAACATGGTAAATGCAGAGAAAAAGAATATCAAAGAAATAAGGAGACATATTGCAATAGCCTATCTAAAAAAAAGGCAACACAGTACAAATACAAATCGGTATACCAAGTTATACAATTTTATCTCGAATGAAGGAAATAGACACTGTTAGACGTGATGGAGTTGGCCATAAAATTAGTAAAAGAGAAAAACATAGACGATGTCAAATGCAAAATTGTTCGGGAAAACCTCTTACATTTTGCATGAAATGTAATGTAACTCTATGTACAAAATGTTTTCCAAATTACCATACATAGTGTGAATATGTTTAAACTTAATAAAAAATGTCAAATTTATTTGTGTTTCAGTTAAATTTGCATTAAATATTAAAGTTCAATTGTTTGGGAACAGAAACATAATCAAGTAATTAAAAACAACGGAGAAGTACTAAGTGTTCAAAAACTTCCATATCCGCCCAGCGTCCTATTTATAGGACAGTAATTATCTCGGATCCTAAATTAATGGTATGGAATTTTTTTGCATATTATATTTAATTTAAGTGTTTAGAACATAATTTTAAAAGTTTTTAACAAAATTTCAATTTTAAATTAAGTTGGGCGTTAACGGGTTAAGAAAATTGAGTCAAGTATACAACATAGTTATATAAACACAATGTTTCTTTTTCAGTAATGCAGCTAAAGTACTTACACTCACATTTTCTTATAGCTGCATAATTTGGCCGTAATATCTCTTTTACCTCTTATTTGTTGTTATAAATACGGTGTTAGCTTGGATATGTATATGAAAGATTATTGAAGGTTTTTTCATACAAAACACGAAATCACTCTAGAAATTATGGCGCAGACTTTCAGCATCCTCAAAATTATTAATGACTAAAGATGATTTTCCCAATCTCCTTAAATTATTCCCCCCACACAGTTACATCTTTTGCTCCAATGAGAGTTTAACCCACTTCATCAAGAACGTGTGAATTCGCTAAAAAGTTGCCTTATTATTTTACTTTTTTTTTATACGAATCCAAGCGTTATCTATGTGAGATCTAAGATCTGCCGATCTACCATCTCATACGAGAGCCATAATGTTCCCAGAATGCCGCCTTGCGCTTCAAGAGATTCGGAAGAGTTAAAAGAGACGTTGACGGAGAGGGATCGAAACGTGGAACAAGACGGTTCAGGGAAATTGTGCTAAACGTTATATTTATGATTACGCGAGTTTAATTAATTTGTTTTGTGTTTTAATGTTCTGTCCTACGTTAGCAAATAAACTGTGTGTGTGTGTAATAAGTAGTCGTTACTATGAATCTTCAAGCTCGCCAATCTATTTTAATACGAACTTTAGTCACAAGTGAGGCACCAGATAGACCTTGTAAGGTATATGAAATTACGTACGCTTCAAATTTTGCACTTTCTAATTTTTCTGTTAAAAATTAAAGAGTGTTTTGCTGATTCCGTTCATGTATTGTTTATAAGAATTAGATAAATAGAACTTCGGTAAATTGAATTTTAAAATAGTAAGCTAATGTATCACTCGACGGAGAAAAATAAATGTATTTGTGATTTTCTTAAAATGTGGTTTCATAGGATTTTAGTACACTTTCCTCAAAATCTACTATATTTATTGCGCTGATATTTTCCACAATAGGAAATGATGTTATTTTCTATTCAGTGAACAGATTTTATTCCTTAAAAAACGCTCAGAAATTACACAATAAAATTAGAGGAAATTTGAATCATAAAATTAAAATGTTTAAACGTTTTATTAATACATTAATTTTTGAACTTATAGTCATGTTTAGTATACATAACATTGTTTATAAATCCTCCGAAAATTTATTAAGAAATATTCACAGCAGATGTTATGCAAGATGTACTTAAAGTTAAGTACATGACTTACAAATATAAATACAGTCATGAATTATAAATTGATCAAACATAATTATTTATATTTATGTTTGTGATTTTATTAGCATTATATACACAGTATATAATGCAAACCTCTCAAAGTAAAATAGGATTTCTATTGCATTTAATTTAAAAAAGAAGTGAGGATTATTTAAACGCGGCACAAAATAAGCCAATTTTTTTTGTCGAAGGCTTCTCAGTGTTCTCATCATACTTCATCCATCAAGAACAAACTAATATTTTATGTATTTCATCATTCTTAGAAATAATCATCGAAGAAAGGTATACCAAAAGAATCCCGGAAGAAAATGTAACCAAAACAAAAAATGATACAACCACACCCAACGAAGCGTAGTTTCAGAATTACCTATGATGGGTTACAATAACCATAGCCTCAAAGAATAATAATTTTTATTGCCGTTTCCTTGGTAACCTTTAGACATGCCCATTCACGTTCTAAGGGTGTGAATGGTAAGACATGACAAGGCTCGTTGCTTTTCTATTGTTTAGCAAATGAATAATTACGCTGAAAATTTCCTCGTTTTGAAAGCAGAGAATATCATGGTATGGGAATGGTAGCTGGGGTCACTTACGTTTTGCGTGCTTCTGTGAACTTTATGGGGACCCCTAGGAGGCTTTTCAAGGATTAAGAATGAATTGTATAACAAGTTTAAGTACATGGAACTAATTGGTAACGTTAGGTTTCTTTTCGTTCCTCGAACCGTAGAGTTCTACAAGAATATCATAAATGAAGTTCAAAAAAGAAAGACACTTTTCGGTGTTGAAAGAACCTTACCATCAAAAGAAGCCGATAATTTAAACTGGCTTGTTAGAAGCAACTCTCAAAAAAAAAAAAAAAAAAAAAAAAACCTTTGTAACGAATTAGAAGATAAATAATAAATGTATATTTGAGTTATCATTGACATAAATTGCCAAGCCTGTAATTTTTCCCCCGCGTTTTTATTTTAAAATGTTATGAAGTATAACGAGGGCTTCAATTTTTACAAAGATATGGTAAAGAGATTCCCAATATAATTCACATTAATTTAAAAAAAAAAAAAGATGATGATGAAGAACAGTTTGTGCTTTTTAGGTATATAAAAACATAAATTAAGAGAGAAACAGGAAGGAAATTCAAGACGTTGGCTATAATACTTAGGAATACAGAGGTGAAAAACTCAGAATAATAATTTAATAATTAAGATATACACCTATGTAATTGATATGCTGTATTTAAATTATTCGACTAAAATATTTTATTAGTCCTTGCTATTAATTTTTCTTCTTATTTCCGTGTCGTATATTTCATCTTATACCAAATTAAAAATACCAGGAAATTTTGTTATAATATTTTTGAACAGTTCCGAAAGACTACTCTCAAGTACTTTTTTTTTTCAAAAACTCCAGAATTTATGATATGTGTAATTATATTTGAGTTTCAAAGAGAGTCTCCAAATTTCGCACCATTTTTGAAATTATATTAATTTGGTCACTTCAGTAATAAAATCAGTTCTTGTTTATTTTACTTTAGTTTGAGTTGCTTAATTTTTTCATAACGTCCAATTTATAATTTATATATTTTTAATAATTAATATTTATTTCATGATAATTATCCTTTAATCTTCGATATGCCTAACTGACATAACTAGGGAATACAAAAAAAAGTTAACAAATTTTGTATTCTTAATAAATTCTTGAATAAAAGTTTCTCCGAGTTTTGAAAAGAAATTTTGGAAAAAAAATTCTTGATAAAATTATGAAAATTTATTATCAATAAAAAGAAGACACACACAGCTGTACGCAGAATTTGTGCATATTTTTCCCTCTAAGCAAATAACCAAAAATTTTGAAGTTACATTTTTGCTGTCCTTATTTTATAGAATCATTTTTATATTTTATATATTTTAAGATGTTTTTACGATACGGTGATGTATTGAAAGAATAAAATACACAAAGACAAAAATCTGTTAATCAAATTATTTGATAAAAGTATTATGGTTTGTATATATAAAGATGCAATATGTTATATAAAATACTGATATAAAAATAATCATATTCTTAAGAAGTATAATTTGCTAATTCATATATTCAATGAACTGCCAGCATAGTTTTTTCTAATTTAATGTCTAATATATATTTTTCCTAAATTCTATATATAATTTCTCTATAATTGTAACATATGTAAAAGTTTATTAGACATCGTGAAAAACTTCAATATTTATATAACATCTTCCGAAATATTTGAGCTCACATGAATTTGTTATGTTTCAAAAAAATATTTTGATATTGTTCAAAGATTTTGTGACCATATTACTCAACATTTTTGTGAAGAAATGTACGAGGGTAATTCAAAAAGTACATGTTTTTGTCGACAGAGGGTCTTTATTAGGCGAATTGTCGTGATTACTGAATGCTGACATCTGTTAAAAGGGGCTAAGACAAATGTAGCAATGATTTCTTTGGTATGTTGTGATTTGGCAGACTTTTGCTATCTCATCGACCGGAAAACTTATGACGGAGATTTTTTGGGATGAATTGTAACATTTCAGCATCACATGGCATGTTCAAATTGCAAAAATTTATAAAATTTGAAAGTAATGTAAATTACGATGCACGCGTAACAGCATAAAATAATTTGTTTAAATTATTTGATTACCCTGGCCCAAATGCAGAAAAATTATGTATAGAGGTAATCTGATTGTAAATGTACCGAAAAAAACGAACTTTTCTTTTTTTATAGGCAAATAATAACATGCGCTATATTTGGTTATAAGTGAAAATTTAAAATTTATCTCCACTTTATAATAAATTGAATAAAAATTTTAAGACGTGTTAATCATTGTGTACCTTATTGAACATTTGGGACCGCCGTAGCTTGTGGTCATGGTGGAGGACTCACGGCTAGTAGTTTTCGTCGAATCATGGGTTCCAGCCTTGATGCCACTAAAGACCCACCGTAAATCCGGTGCTAATACAAGTCAAATCTATGGAGGGAAGTACCAGCTCTGGTGTTGTCCTCGTCATTTGAGAGAGGTTCAAAATTCCACACCGCCAATAGCTGTGGTGTTCTGCAGTCAATAGCCTTGGTGTTGCTTCTCAGCGCGACGTTAATAAAACCAATCAATTAATCTTATTGATAATTCTCTCTCTTTAAAATACATCATTACGAAGCTTACGAATCAGATATTAATGTACGTCCACAGTTCTCTCAAGGACTGGTCACTAGAGTATTTTAAGTCATTCAAGAACATTTTTGCTGAGACCCACGTTGAAAAGTTCTAGGACATACACTCTTAAAAATTCAATTAGCTCTATCTCTATGAAACCGACAGAAACCCTTTAGCTAAGCGTATCTAGTGGTTGGATTTATTTTTTACTTGTTCCGAGTCGGCAGCGTTTCGTTTCGTGAAATTATATATATATATATATATATATATATATATATATATATATGTAATAATATTAATTCAATACAAGGTTAGTCAAGATGGGTGATCAAGGGCCCATCACCCTTTTTGAGACATTTGGCTTTATCCTTCCTGGAGGACACAAAATCTATAAGAACATTCTTTTCTTTTCCTGTCTTTTTTGCCGATTAGAATGAAGATAAGCATCATATAAGAGACTTTGTAACGTCTCTGTGTATTATTTCAATTATCTTCCATTTTAAATATCGTTACAAAATTCTTGATCTAGAGTGGTTATATGAGTAAAAACGGTCCAACAAGGAGGAGGATATCAAATGATAATTTGTTCATATATATTCAATACAAAACGAATCACAGGTAGAAAAATTTAACCAGATTAGCGACACAACAGAAGCCAATGCAGCACTTGGGCAGATGAGCAACACAAACACATACAAAATAGCATTTGTAATAACAGTCACAGCCCTTTTAATAACATTCAGTTCACCAGTTTAATATTTCGAACTATTAATAAATCTCCAAAATAATGCTTCGCACGAACTCTAACAACTTCCATCAAATTCTGGCCGCTTCTCATTTGGTAAATTTCGACAGTTTTATTCTGCCAATTCTCAATCGATTCCACTGATCTCTTTGTAAATGTTCCGGCGAGATGTGATGTCATATGTAAAATTTAGATCAAATCAATACATTTCGCCCTGATCGAGATATCAGCAGGATTTTAACATTTTCGAGAAACATTAATCTTTCGCCAAAATCCCCAAGTTTTTTGCCAAAATGATCGCCAAATTCATCACTAAAAGTAGAAGAGTCATTGCTTTACCTTACCTTTGAATTCAAGAAATATCTCGGGAAACGTTTCGTCTTTTTTAAAAGAGTAACGATACAGGGAAACGTCACCTCATGTTCGTAACATATGTAAGGTAAGAATCACTTATAAACATAGTAACAAATTAATACTCTTAGACAATAAATGAAATAAAACTTTTTATTTGATCTTTGATTAACCAAAAGTCAATCTAAACTTATTGTACCTGTGGAAAAAGTCTGTAAATACATGTGATGCTAAATATTAATAATATTATAAAGATTACTAGTCAGAACCGAACCATTCAGGTACAAGTCCTTAATAGAGCATTACACGTAGATTCGAATCGTTGGCCCCTTGTAGATCCTTTCTAGGTTCACTCCTAAAGCTCTTTACTCAACCAGGTATGATACAGGTCTCTGACATTGATATATATATATATAATTTCTATTCACTCTCTTTATTTCTCAATTTCGTATTAAATTTCTCTTTGTTTATAAATAAAATTTATCTATCATTCCTTACACTTCAATAATTCTACTCTCATCTGCATAAGTCACGTTTCATTCAATGGGATAAATTTTCTATTCAAACAACATTGTGTTAAAGGCCCAAAGTGTTAGTTTAAGGGCGGAAAGTGATAGAGCTCCCGTTATAGTGCGAAGAAGCTGTAACGGGGGCTTGGATCTTAACATATTTGTACATACCAATTTCGGGAAGTGAACGCGGGCTCTTTGGGAGAAGAAAAATCGTTGTAACAGAATTCTAAACAAAGCTGCAGAAAGTGAGCCATGCTTGACAAAATCACTAATTTCTACATTTTGAGAGAGGATTTGAGGTCACACAGAACTTAACTAACACCAGACTTTTACTATGCAATGTATTTTACTTAGATCGGGTTTTGATTTCATAAATCATCGATAATAATCGGGATTTTCTAGCTCGCTTGAATTACTAAAAATTCATCTCCCACTTGTGCTACTTATTGTTGTAAATTATGTGATCATTTCATATCAGAACCGTAACATATATTTGGAGAATTCGAGCGTTTGTCAACACACGAATCAAAAGAATTAAGGTTGAAATGAATAAAAAAAGTTAAAAGAATTAACAATTTCATTTCCTTTAGTTTGAGATTAATGGAGAAAATGTATAATAAATTACAGATTGGCTACGTATATTT
This sequence comes from Nephila pilipes, assembly GCA_019974015.1. Lineage (NCBI taxonomy): Eukaryota > Metazoa > Arthropoda > Arachnida > Araneae > Nephilidae > Nephila > Nephila pilipes. Next base: position 220,170 of record BMAW01015531.1, read on the forward strand.
ATTGATTAAGTGAACTTATATATAATATTCAGAAAATATAAATTGTGATATAGTTTTGATTATTCGCACAGTGATTCAATTGTATTGTATTAAATAATTCATACAGAATATTATTAAAATTGCTTTCAACTAGAAGTCACCTCATACTATCTTACATTTGGTAAGTTCAAAGTAATTATTTAAATTTCTGTGTGGCTTAAACTCTATAAAATAAAGGATATAATAGAAATCTGAAAGCAATTATTTAAGATTTTAAATTTGAACACAGATACTATATTATTACTAAAATGAACTTTTACTTAACAAAAACGAAAAATTACTGGTATTTTAATTTGTACAAATAACTGAGACATAAATTTTTATTCTCTGTAATATAAAGTACCTTTCCTCGAGGTATATTGTAATACATTCTACAATTATTTTCAGATCTTAAAACTCCCATCTGCTAGCCAATTTGAAATCATAAGTATAAGGTAAATCGAATGGAATTTCTGCTTACCAACATAGAAATGAGCTATTATATTTTTCTGACAGCAATAAAGGTCATTTCGAAAGAATATAAAATATGGAACATTTTTGTCTAATTACCAAGCCTTTGCTTCTCGTCTACTAACCATTTTGAAATCGCAAGTACAATTTCAAATTACCGTACAACAAACAGACATTAGCAATCAAGGGCACTTAAAAGAATGTAAATTAATTAAAGTTTTTGTCTAATATGAAGCCCTTTTGTCTAAGGAATGATTTTGTCTTCTGTTTATTAGTAATAGTAAAATCGTAAGCACAATGCTAATTTAGTTGGAATTTCTACTTTCCTTATAACAAACGGATTATTAAACTTATTGAAATGTAATGAAGGGCTCTCAAATGAATATAAAATAAGGATGGTTTTTGTCTGATACTAAGTTTTTATCTACTGTCTACGAGTCATTTTGAAATCGTAAACATAGTGCTAATCGAAAGGCAGCATTTTTTACTTATCTTATACAATAAACGGAATATTATATGATAATGTAAATGTAATGATAATAATGTAATAATGATAATAATGTAGTAATAAATATGATAATAATGTAATGTAAAGTAAGGAAACCTTTTGTTCCATTGCTAAATTTTTGCCTCCGTCTACTCTATTCATTTCGAAATTGTAAACATAATGATAATCCTTTTGGAAACATTTGCTTACCTTACAACAAACGGATTATTATATTTATTTGAATTCAATCAAGGGCGCTCAAAATAATATAAAGTATGGAAAGTTTTTGTCTAATTCTTAAGCTTTCTTCAAACGAAACTTTTTGCCTCCCCGCTAGTAGACATTTTGAAATCGTAAGCATGATGCTAATCCGGTTGGGATTTCTACTTATCTTAGTGTATACAGGTTATTACATTCATTTGAATACAATTAAGTGCACTCAAAAGAATATAAAATAAATAATGAATTTTTATAATTGTAGCATTTTGTTCTTTTTAATTTTAACAAGTATTTTAATATGTTTTAATAGATCTGATAACCAATAGACAAATCAATAAAATAGATATAAAATACTTTTGTAAATTGAAAGGAAAATGCAGAGTATCAAAAAACTTCATAAGTCATTTTTCTCAACAATTCACTTTGTTGCATTCAAATATGTACAATAGCCCCAATTTGAGAAGATGAGTTTATCCTCTTTATTAATAATACGACCACGAATTCAAAACGGCTGCTGGATGTTTACTCTACAAGACACAGTATAATAATAGCACTTTGTGAGGAAATAACACGAGTTCAAGTTATTAATTGTACACTGCTTTAATACGGAGACTTTCGATATAAGATAACCCCAGGGAAAATAAACAAGCGAAGACTGAACTGACGACAAAGCAGGTGAGAGGAAATCACCATACCTTGAAATAAAGCAGCCTGGAAACATTTTCCAGGCCAGATTCCTGATTTAACACGACATGTGATTATTTTCTCTCAGGCTGTCTTGATCGAAAATCTACTCCGTGAAGTTTTCCGCTCTTAAGGATTTGCAGTATGATGGTAGTAACGAAATAGAGTTTGTGTTCGCAAGGTATGGAAATGAGGCTAGCTGTGAATTTCAAGGCACAATTTCGGGACAAAATTGTCAGCATTTGGCTAGATAAAGTGAAGTGAAGCAAATTAAAATACATCACAGGAAATATAACTTGCTTTTGTGATTACTCGTATTCACTAATATCAATATTTCAAAACATTCGTATGTTGTTTCTTTAAAAACAAATTTAAAAATACCGAGATATTTTTGCAGAGAGACTGAAATATATTTTTCATTATTTTTCCAGATGTAAAAATAGATAGAATTTTGCATATAATTTAAGAAGGAATTAACTCTATAATCGTTATTATAAGAGAATGTTTCACGCGCTGTTACACAGATTATTAATTTCAAATAACTAAAAAAAGGTGTGGAAGCTAAGTTAAAGTAAAATCAAGATTATTCGTTCTTTCGCTTGTATTTACAACTCGTGATACATTGGAAGGAATTATCAATGAATTTTTTTTATTACAAAGATTTGCATATAAATATCTAAATAAATTTTGCTGAAACACTTATTATGAAACTTACCTGCATACTTTTCAGTGGCATTCTCTTTTCTCCATTTGTATTCGTAATAAAAAAAATTAGTAGGATTAATCAAGACGTTAGTATAACCTAGATATAAATCACAATTTTGATAAAATGTTAGTTCTGACAAGAGAATTATTAGTTAAAAAATGCGTAATATAATTGACGTAACTTTCATTCACTGAATTATATGTACACCACTCTGTCAAATTTATTTATTTAATAAGTTTTCTGAATTAACTCATTAAGAGCACGAAATTTTCTCAGTTCTAAAAGACAAACTGTTCAGTGTATGAAATCTTTCTTCAATAAAGTTGAAAGAATTAATGGAAGAATATATATATTAAGTATGCATGTATGTATGGATAAATATACATATATATATATATATAACACACGATCATCAACTTCCGAGACCAACCCAGAGATGGCGCTCCGTAGTAAACCAGCTAAGCGGTCTCTTTCTGAGAATTCTAACCTTTGGCTTGAAACGTACTAAAATTTTAAGTCGATCGGACCAGGAGAAAAGGTTTTTTGAGTGAGTGAAAAAAGGTTTTGTTAGTACAGAGGCGCATTTACTTTCGAGTGGAACAAAAAAGCAGCAACGAGCTGATGATTCAGAAAGCTGTTTATGTAGCTTACTACCAAACAAAAGATTTCTTGCGAAAAAAAAAAAAAAAGAAAAGAAAAAAGAAAAGAAAGATCCATTTGGGGGGAAAGGAAAAAAAAAAAAAAGATTTGGCCTTGGAAAAGCGGTGAACATGTATCACTCCTAAAAGGTGATTAACAAAAAGTTATATGTTGATGAATAAAAAATCTTGTAAAAAAATGTTTGTTTTCAATGTTGACCCGGGGAGTTATTGAAGTCGATGTGTTTTATATATAATATAATATATATATTATGCAATACATCATGTATGGATATATATATATATATTATATATATTAGTATGCATAGGATATAATGGATATTATATTGCGTAATATGCATGTATATATGGATATATATATAGTTGTAATATATAGCATGGATGATATATATATATATATCTATGTATCATAAACGTAGTGGATGGATATATATATATATATATATATATATATATATATAATTACATATATGATGGATGTATGTGTGTGTATATATGTGTCATGATTACTTTTTTCCCAATCTCTCGAGCAAAAAAAAAAAAAAAAGCTTCGGCAAAGCAAGAACACAAATATGATTCCCCTTTCCCTCATCCAAGGGCCGATAGTCAGCGAACTGTTCGTGTGCAATCCGGAGGAAACTACAATGAAGTGATTTCCTGCCCTTTACAGCCCCAGTGATGAAGAAAATGTTTTGGGAGAGAAGACGAGACGGGGAACAACATACGCAGGCAAAGAAGAGAAGTGTAGTGGATAACCACACTTGTTTGGTCGATGAAATGAACGGAGGAAAAGACGCACCTCCTCGGCGTTTTGCTGGGCGATTCTGCTCTTCTCCCCCATTGGGAATAATTTGAATAACTGTTCAACTTCTAGTAAGCATCAATTAAATTTACACAATATCATTAAATTTCAATCATTCTCTCTCTCTCTCTCTTTTCTCTACTCTTCCTCCCTCTCACGTACACACACACACACACATATATATATAACACATCGATCAATAACTCCCTGAGTCTAAATTGAAAACAACATTTTTTTTTGCAAAATTTTTCTTTTATTCATCAACATAACACCTTTGTTAATCACCTTAGGGTGATACACCCGTTCCAACGCTTCCACAAATCTTTTTTTTTTTCCTTCCCCCAAAAAATTTTCTTTCTTTTCTTTTTTCTTTTTTTTTTTTCGCAAGAAATCTTTTTGTTGCGAGTAAACAGCGATAAACAGCTTTCTGAATCATCGACTCATTGCTACTTTTGTTCCATCGAAAGCAACGGGTGGTAACCCACTTGAAAACCTTTTTTCACTTCACTTCAAAAACCTTTCCTGGTCCGAATGGATTTAAAATTTTTTTGACACGTTTCAAGCAGCGTTATACTCTAGAAAGACCTGTTAATAGTTTCTAGATTACGAGCGCCATCTCTGGGTTAGTCTCGGGAGTTATTGATCGATGTGTTATTTATATATAATACCTCTTATGTAAGGGACACCTTTATTTAAGGCATAAAATGTCTTATCCGGTGGGTGTCCTGTATTGGTAAGTATTTCTGTACATATTTATTAAAACAATATTTCAGTAATATAACTTAATAATTGAAATAACTAATTAAAATTAATATAGAAGTAAGAATTAATAAATAAGACATTTATTTCTTAAGTTACATAAAATAATTTTCTTAAATTATGGAAAAGTATTAGAAAAAGGAAATTTTTTTTTGATTGCCCAAACCTAGAAAGAAAGAAAAAATTTCAAAGCAAAAAAAATTTAAAAAGGGATTAATAACCTGAAAGAATACTAAAGAGCAAAAAATAGCTAGAATGAAAAATTCATATGATGAATAAGTGCAAGAGAAGGCATGAAAAACAAGGAAAAACTAGGAGAATGAAAACCATAGATAAAATAAAATGTAACATTTATAAATTCTTAATTTAGCTTTTTACAACATAGCAGGTTAAGCATATTTTAAAGGTCCAACAATCCTGACAAAAAATGGTATAAACCAATATAAAAGTTACATAAATTCAAAAGAAGAAGGTACAAAAAATCACATTGCAATAGAAAAATCTAGAAAAAATATAAGAGAAAGCAATATATATCCTACATCTAACAAAAGAAAACATTTAATGTTTTCTTTTGTTAGATGTAGAGTATATTTCCTTCCATATAATTTCATTTTTGGATTGTTCTATAGAAAAATTAAATAACAAGTTAAAAAAGATTTAAAACATTTCATGAGATATCATACATAGCAACAAAAACTCACAAAATTAACGCTTATAAGACAAGAAATTCTCACTAAATCTAAAACAGGAAATATAGCAATATCCTCTATCAGAGAGAAAAAGTTCTTGTAAAAGATTTTTAACAACTTTAAAACAAAAATAAAAATTAAAATGAAATGAGAATAACGAACGATAAAAAAAATTTATAAATTAAATTTAAAAAGGAGAAAAAAATTAAAGCCAAAAGTTAAAAGGTAAATTAAACTTTATATTTATTATGTTTTAATTATTCTTAATAAAATTCATTGAAAATTCTGCTTGTCAGCAAATGTTTCTAAACTTATCCAAATTAATGTAAATATACTGCATTTTAATTACAAACCTAGAATATTACACTGCTGGCCATAAAAATTGCAACACCATGAAGGAAAGCAAATAAAAAAAAGATATTTATTGTACGTAAACAGTATGGCATGAAGGTAAAATGATTATATTTTCAAGCAGTTTGGAGGTTTGCAGGAGGTGCGAAATTAGTAGAAACAGCATCCACCCCTGGCAGTCAAGACGACCCTTACCCGATTAAGCATGGAATCGAACTGGGCTTGGATGAAATAAATGGGCAACTCATTCCGTGCTGCTTCAAGCCCATGCCCCACTTCATCAACCGTATTACCTGAAGAGGGATGGTGGGCCAGTTTCCATGATCAGATATTTTCAATGGGTAACAGATTTTGAGACCATGCAGGCTAGGACAACAATCGAATACCCTGTGTATCGAGGAAGATCAGAGCATGACGTGCAACATGTGGTATTGCATTATCTCGTTAGAAGATTAGAAGATGACGTTTGATAGGCTTCGATGATAGGGCACAACGACTGGACGTAAGATGTCAGAAATGTACCGATCTACAATCAAATTACCATTTATCTAAACGAGAGATGTGCACGTCGTGTATCCAAAGGCTGCTCAAACCATCATAGCAGGTTCAACGCCCCTATGCAGATATCGAATGCAAGCAAACGACGAGTGGTCTCCTCGGATACTCCAAACACTATACGACCATCAGAATACTACACGCAGAACAGGGACTCATCTGAAACTCGACATTGTGCAATTCCTGTATCCAACTTATCTTTCGGTACACCAGAGCCGCCGGATCTCTCCATGCTGCATTGTCAAGGGTAGTCGAAGTAATGGTCGCTGCGCTGACTGTCCACGCTGCTGCAAACATCATCACACCGTAAGAGCAGATACTGTTCGTGCAGCAAACAGGCCCATTTCCTGACAAATGATTTGTGATGTTGTTGTACGGTTTTGCAGGGCCAACCTCACAATATGTCTGTCCCCTCGATCGTTAATCGTGGGAAGGTATGAAAATCCTGCCTTCAGTATGACCCTCAGCAAACCATTGATTCTATATTCGCATGATAGTGGTTGGATTTCGACCAGTGCGATAGGCAATAACACGGAACGATAATCCACACGTTCGATAGATAACGATCTTGCCTGTATCGAATTCCGACATGTACTGGTAAACATTTCATCTTCTTATTAGAGGCATAATACGATGTTCTGAGAAAATTCCGACTATACAAAATGCTTTCCGAATGAGAAATTCACTACACAACTTTTCTTTTATGTAGTGCTTCAGATGCCATTTCCTTCTCCTGCGTCTACTAAATGTGTTGAAACACTAATCATTTACATATCACAACCTTTTCTTCCGTTCATGTGATTTTGTCGTTTGTTTGATCCTTCCTCCCTGTTTTTGCAATTTTAATGACCAACAGTGTACATAAAATATGGTCATAAATAAATTTTCCTAAAAATTTTCGTGCTTATAACAATGCCCCCCATAATGGTAAACATCATAAAGGAAAAAGAGATCTCTATCTTATATATATTACTAGAAACACTTTTTTCATTATATTTTTAATAAAATATCTAACTATTCTATTTCATATATTTACATTGATATAATTTGTAATAAATTTAAATACTCTGGATAAAAAAGTAAGAAGGGTTTCCCGTCTTTATTATTATTATTTTGAAAGAAAATAGCAACGTCAATATATCTAAATATTCTCTAACTATTACAATCAACAAAAAATATCTCAAAAAAAATGTTAATAAATATTAGCCAAACAATTAATTATAAGTCCAACTTGTGGTATACCTTTAAAAGGTTTATATAACTTATTTTTAAAAGATGTATAATTTTCTTTTAAGACAGGACTCTTTTTAAATTTTTTATGCATTAACCTTATTAATATTAAATCTCTTATACATCTCTTTTAGAACTTCACACTAAAAAGGTCTTCAAAAATCGATCTACAATAATTTGCATAAATCCGTCTATTAATTTTATATATTTTTATATAACCAGTATTTTTAATATTGGCAGTTCTCTTCAATTTACCTGTAATATTTTGCATAAGTTTTGTAATTTTTTACCAGAAGAGTAATACATGTATATTCGAACCATTTGTAACTGTTCTAAATCCTAAATTAAATAAGACTTTTTTGAAATTTTGTTATTAAAAAAATTTGAGATAATTTAACTTTATTAATATGAACAGATTTCTTACAAAGTGCAGTAGTTCTATTAGAGATTTCTTTCTAAGAGTGTGAGTATTGTTCACTATAATATAAATCAAAATTTTAATTTTAAAGTTTCTTGATTGTGTTTTATTATTTATAAATTTGGCTTCCTTCGTCTTTGGAATTTTTTTTTATATAAGCGTATTGGGGATTCTTCTTTCGTTTTCCTGGTTGGAAATGGTATCTTTTCTTGGTAGTACATAATTATTTCCTTTCAAAATTTTACATTAAAATTCATGAGTATTTTATTTTTGACCATGTCCAGATTTTTTTAACCCATTCGACGAAAAATAATTTACTGGGAACTCTGAACAAGCATGAATAGTTCCAGACAACATGACCTTTAGTATATTTCGCATGGTCGAAGTAGCATGCAGAAATGCCATACTAGATTTGTCGCTTAGATAACAATCAAGTGACACATGCATTTATCAAGGATTTTAATAATATAGAGCACATTTTACCATTTGAAACATCAAAAAAAATTATTACATATTGGGATTTATAGATAAAAAAGTTTTAAACAAAAGAGGAAATATATGCACATTTTCAAGTACACCGGACAATATTGTATAAATTCAAAACTCAATTCTTTTCATAGACGGTCACATCATTAAACTCTGTTTTGATAATATTTTAATACAAGGTTTGATTGAACAGTAATACCTCCTTATCAAATCTTTCTATATGTTACTTAATTTTCAATATTCTTTTTGTACATGGAAACTACATTTAACCTTTACATAATGCATTTGTTTCTTTTATTCTTAAATGATTGGTGTGCTGAAAGGCTGCAGAAAGTACCGTCCCACATGGAAATAAAATAGAAGCAGAGAGGCGTCAATGCATCAACTGAAGCAGCTTATATAACTTTCATCTCCCCAACCTTAAGAAACATCACTTTTATTCTTATCATGAGGTGGAAACTATTATTAAAACTTTATATCAACAACAAACATCCGAATTTTTTGAAGCGTTTGCCCGACTAAGCTAACGTTAGCGCAAATGCATGGAAAAGGATGAATATCATATCAATGTATAAATAATAAATTCCATGGATGATACATTGTAACTTTCAGGTAAAACTAGAATTTTGAGAATCGGGCTACAAATTAAATGGTTATGGTCCTTAAAAGTTATGGTACTAGACAACGTTGAGGTCACACATCATTAAAAGGGTGTGTAGCAGCTTTATTCATTGATACGGGTAAAGTTGCGAATATATGGAAATTATGTCAAAGAATTGTCGCATATATGCTCGAAACAAAAGATTAAATATATCCCGTAATCACATTTGATCACAAAATCATTCTGGATCATTATTCAGCGAGGAATCTGTTGGTGTGCATCGCATTTTCGATCGTTCTTGCCATTTGAGACAGCTGAAGTATTTCTCCTTTTACGGTGACGATGACTTACAAGGTTACTCAGATTTGGAAGAAATAGTGTCACCAAATATGAATATATATGACACACTCAAAACAGAGTCAGAACCCATTTTCGTAAATTAAAATCAAGTCGGAAAGGGTTAGATGGTAAATAAAAACTTACCGGCAAATTTGTTAATGAATTGCAAAATTACTATGGTATTGCTATTAGAAGTAATGCTGGTGATTTGCTGGGAATACAAAGAACTGTAATAGCAGCATTTTGTCACAGCTGCTCAGGAGTGGATCAGCCCATGCATAGCCAGTGCCCGAAAGGACAATTTAGTTGGTATAAATATCGACGTGCAATTGCTTGCGGAGCAAAGGTAAATAAAAAATGCAAAAACCTTTCTAAAACCATTGTTAATTCCATTAAATCCACGAACTTTGATTTATGTAATCATATTTTTATTTTTTAAAAAAAAAGGTCTCCGTGGCAAAATGCAGAATTTCAATTAGTGATTAAACGGTTGCTTGTATTCCTCGAAAGATGTATTTGGTGACCTTGAAACATATACTCTGGGAATATATGTATCTGTTATACATTTTAATGATGGTTATAAAAGAGTACTAAAAATATTACATGCATTAGATATGCCTCCTGGGCAGTATGCAATTGGGGTTTTAACAACTTTGATCTTATTTATATTTCTGACTCCGAAAGATATTCGTTACCATCAGCAAAAAGGGCCAAAAAAAAAAAAAAAAACAATTAGAGCTGTAAGGAAAGTCAAATTTTTTTAAAAAAAAAAAGAAAGAGAGAATGAAGAAGGTATGACTTGTAAATTTTTATATTTCCCTTTTTTGTGCAAGTTTTAACTTTAAATCCATTTTCTGAATAATATAATTTTTAGTACTTTTACAATTTTTGAAAGGAGATATTTAAAGGGTTTTTTTTCTACATTTTGACAAAATGTTTCTTAGAAATGTTTTTTATATTGTTCTTGAGAGCCTGAACAAGGAATTGTGTAATGTATGATTTAACAGTGGATTTATTCATATTTTAATACATAAGAATGGGATTTAAAAAAAAAGCACGTGTTGCTATTTCGATTCGTAATAATTCCGAAAATATTGTGAATATTAAAAATTCCTACTTCATGCTCTGTGCAGGTGACGTATCTACACACATGCTGAATAACAATGTAATATAAAAAATTTTAATGAAAATACAATATACTGAAAATATGCTATTTATTCCTTATTTTATGCTAAAAAATGCATTTTAATTCTACTTATTGTAATAAAACTTTTTAAACAATTTTTTGTGTATATTCTAACTGAGATGATACTAAATATCAAAAAAAAATTGTTATTCATTTGTTCCTTTTTTTTTCCTTCAAAATCATGGTTCTGAACGTGATCAGATACCTTAAATCTGTCGAGGTCCTAAGTTCTCCCTTTGGTATGGTAGGGAAGTTTTAAAAGGACGTGCCAGCTCAGGTATCATCCTCATCACTTGGCTGATGTTCAAAATTACGAGGTCAGTGGGCAATAACCCTTGTGTTGCGTCTGAGTGCATTGTTAATCAATAACCGCATAACAAGCACAACGTCTAGTTAAATAGACAATAAATTCAAAACTTCAATGGAAGATATGTAAGAGAAAGACACGTAAAACTTTTTTTTTATCTATCAACGAATATGCACACACACACAAAGTAGCTTTCTTTCCCTCGAATCCCTCTTTATTTAGTTAATCTTAGTTTACGTTCAAGTAATAGAGTGTTAGCTTATCAAATTGCTCTTTCCTATTCAGGCACTTCTCAATAATAATAGATTCTATTCCTGTAACTTTGATAAGAAGTCACTTCCAACTGCTCTCAATATAAACGATTAATTATGATATTCGACTCAATTTACAAGTAACTAACTGCTTATAGTTACTCTCTATCTCCTTTCCCCCTTCATGTCAATTTTGTTTCGCTTAATTCGCTACCTCTAATTCTATTTACTACACGTCTTATCTTCACCTAATCACGTTTCATTCGGTTGGCAAGGAGTTGTAATCGTAGACAATTCAGATCATAAAAAAAATCCCCTATAAGGGTGAAGAAAAAATTGTTAATTGTCCAACGTCTCAAAAGGATATTTTTGAAAAATAAGAAAGGGAACATCAATACAAATTATTCTTAACAAAATTGCTAATTATTCAGTATGATGAAATATTATCTGAGAAAAAAAAACCATTTCATTCATCGTATGAGAGCAAAATGTAACCAGTTAGACAATAAGTTTTTTTAAAAAATAGTTATATTTTTTAAATGTCATCATTGGAATATAAATATGTAAAAATTTTGTTTCCTTAATATTAAAATATCGAGTCTGGTCCTTTTTGTAGCTGTTCTATAAATTCATTTGCCCGGGTAAATATCTAAGATGTTACCTGCCTCCTTAAATTTTTGCAATCTCGCCCTTCCTTTAGGATGCGGTAGTTTAGTGATCATGATCGTGGACTCACTGTTCATGTTGCTTCTGTCGAAACATGAGTTCGAGTCCTGATGCCACTAAAGACCCGTAATTTAGAGTGACTGATGTAAGTTAAATTTGGTCGAGGTCCTAAGTCTTCCTTCAAATCGCGATGTTAATAAACAATCAATGAATTGAACATGTTATGAATACAAATTCAGGTTTCCCTTTAAGATATAAAGGCAGATATAATTACTATAAAAATTACATGGACACAATAAATTCTATATATATTGTCAGTTTTCCTTTTGAAAAAATTATAGTTAACTTTTTTTTTTACTTAGCCACCCAAAGGGTTATTATTTTAGTGGAATCAATTTTGGAGTACCAGATCCCTTTTCAATTGTTTATCGTTTGCTTCAATTTTAATTAATTTAGTTTAAATATATCCAATTTAATAATTTATTGTTTGCTTTAATGTTAATTACATGTTACCGATATAATATTCAATTCAATAATAATTTATCTTTTCCTTTAATTTTAATATCGGAAAAGTTCACTATTGTACATTTTTCGATATTTCATGGTTTATTTTAATTCTTATATTTAATTGAGTAATTTAATAATAATTACAAAAAGGCGCACCTTGGGTGGCTAAATCTGTTCTTTGCAAAACTTAGTTTAGAACTTCGGATTTTAGAATTTTTTTATTTTTAACTTTTTCAGTTAAATAATTTTTTTCGGTCACTTAATAAATTCATACCAAAAGATAAAAAAAAAAATTAGCAAAATGCAATTTATTTCTGATGGTGTTGATGTAATTAAAAGATTAAAACAGATGTATTTTTTACAGTTAGTTTCACTCTATATAGATTCCATGTGTTACACATTTAATGGAATTATCTCTGCAGAAAATATTAATTTATAAATAGTTAGTTCATTATATAATTTCCTAATTAGCTACGGTATATTACTTTTAAACAGAATCAATAAATCTAAAAGTATTTCGATGTTAAAATTTTAAACTAATAATCCGAAAGCTTACAAAAATCAAGATAAATTACTTTACACGAAAGTGCTCATTCATCCGAAAATGAATCAAAATAATACGAATTTAAAAACACATATTTTACGGTTTGTGACCAAAAGATGACGATCTATTTGATGCATTAACAAGCAAAAACATCAATACTTTTTCCACTTTTCAGATCAATTTTGATAGTTCTGACATGTTTTTCTTTCTGTTTTAAGATCAAACAGACGATGCGAGACGGAAGCAGTTATTTTGATCTTGTTTAAGACGGCACGAAAAAAGAAATATGAAAACAACAGGAAAAAAAACTAGATCTCCCAATTAAATGCCCTATTAATTGATGAAGCTCTACAATAGAATTACGGAGCGATGAATGATTTCTCAGAGTGTTCTTGTTTATATCAAGTTCATTTTGTTTCTAAATATACTACATACAAGAACAATGTACTCAAAATTTAGTGATCGAAACTGTGTCACCATTCTCTTCGCAATACTTTGTGGTTACAGTGATGATTTTGTTCTGATGTCTAAAAAACTTGTTTCTAGAATTCATTTACACTATTTTATGTATTTAAAATGTAATTATGTATCTTAACGAAACTGTAATTTTGAAGTAAAGTAAGTGTAACTGTTTGTATTCTACAGAATTTAGAGACATGCCAATTAAAGCGGAACTTTTAAAACAAGAAATCGTTTGATTTCCAAAATAGATGAACTTCTGTTTCAAAAATAGACAGAAACTCTTCAACTTTTAATTTTTAAAATAACATTTAAAGAAGAGAGAAATTTTAAATAAGAGATAATTTTTAAAGAAATGCTCAGGACACCTAAATAAATGGTTTTCATGAGCATATATCATACGTAAGCATGTTTCTCTATGTTGCTAATTTTATACAGTAAACGCTAAATTCAAAAAGTTGTAATATTTCAGATGAATCATACTAGCTTGCTAGAGTTGAAATATGTGATATTTTTATTGCTAAATTTATAAAATATGTTTTTACACCTAAAACTTGAATTGACAGTCGTGCAATAAAATTTCATACAATTATTCAAGATTTTGAGTTTAAAAATGCAGGATTATTTAAATTGATTCAGTTGGTTTCGAAATTCTATGTTTTCATAAATAAAGGGCATATAATAATGAGTAATATATGAATGCAAAGTGAAAATATGGAAGTTTATTTAGAAGTGTTCTATATAACTTCCTTCTGTTACATGTTTAACTTCAATTCAATGCGTAAATTCCTGCCAAACACGTTGTAAAGTGTCAGTGGTAAATAACTGCACAGCAGTGGAAATGAGTTGTTTAAGTTCTCGTCAATTTGTGGGTGATGGAGGTGCATGCGTTTAATCTTTTACAAACCCAGAAAGAAGAAATCGTATGGGACCGTATCAGGTGACTCAGGTGGGCAACTGTGTAACATTGAGTCATCTGGTATACAACGACCGATCCAACTGCGAGGTAGCTCTATGAAAACTTCTAAAATAGATTTCGTGAAATAGTTCACGAAGAACACAAAAGGCCATTTACTCTGCTCACATTATAAAACTTCCCTAGTTTTCCTTTGTATTCATATATTTATCTATCTTACTGGGTCGTTTATTTTTGAAAATATGAAATTTTGAACACGGAGGATTTATTTTGAATAACTCTGTACGGAAATTTACGGAAATCGCAATTTCCGCACAATGGAATTTATAATGAAAATCTGAACCACGCACTAACTTTTGCCTTCTTGAATTCAGTGTATAAAAGTCATCACATTTCTATCTTAATAACCTGCGAGGTCTAGACTGAATCAAAAAATACGTGTGTTTGGGAGTGGAAAATTGGGTATTAGAAATGGGAATGGTTAGTCAGTGCAATATTGTCCGTCATTTTGTTATCTCAAAGAAGTCCGTAAGGTATGACACCATTCGCATTCTAAAAAATAATCATCATAACTTTTCCGGCTTATGTGATCGTCTTTGCCTTATTTGGTGGCCATGGTAGCCAAATGCTCATAGTCACGGACTCAGGGCCATCGTTGTTTCCGTCAGGTCGTGGGTTTGAGCCCAAATGCCACTCAAGACCTACCGTGTAGTAGGTATGATGAGCTTTAAATCTGTAGAGGTTCCTAATGCTTCCATTGGTGTGGTGTGGAAGTTTGGAGAGTGCAATGCCATTTCAGGTACTCGTCACTTGACCGAGGTTCAAAATAAAGAGGTCCATCGCCGATAGCCCTCGTGTTGCTTCTCAGTGCAAATTAATAAAGACCATTAAATCAATCAAATTTATTCTATATAAGTTATCTATGAGCTTGAAAATGATATTTACTACATATATGCAATTTTTCAATGAAAGGAAAAGAATTCAATTTTTTTTTTAAAAAAAAAAAGTCTAGCTATAATTAAATTAGTCTAAAAATTCAATGAATATAAAACTTTTTTTTTTAAATTTATAAACGTGTCTTAGTTTCACAAATATATTCTTCTATGTTGATTGGAAGAGGGCAAATCCTCATAATAGTTAATCTAACACATAAATATCACCACTTGTCTCAAATACACACAAGTAAATTCCTTTTATTTCCCCAAAAATGTCTCTCACATGAAAGATTAACTAAACCAAACCAAATTAGAACTCTCATTCATACATTTCTAAATTCTTTTTTTAAAAAAAATCTTCCTCCATAATTATCCGTTGTTCGCACTTTTTTTTATATGTGTCTTCATTGTACACAAGCAGGTGTCGCGTCTCATTGTGTTTGGAAGGGGCGTCACCTTTCGTGAGCGGACGGACAAAACAAACATGGTGCGGAAGACGTTTCGGTCTTCAAGGGCGGCCGGTCAAGCGCAGAGCATTTGAATATGATAAAGAATGCGGGTCACCGACGGGGGTGAGCCAGGCTGAGCTTTCGGTCACCTCTTTTTAGAAGTGGACGAATGCGCGAAAGCGATGGAAACGGATTTGAAAAAATTTCGATTTTCCCACATTGGCCTGAAATATGGAATATAGGAGGTAAGGATGTATTTTTAAACTATACAGAAGGATTTTTAATTATTACAATAACTGTCTTATGCTACATTTTATTTTTTATTTTATGCTACTATTATTATTTCTGTTATATTGTTAAAGTCACCTTTATTTTACATTGAAGAAATTAGAAATCGAATTGAAAAAAACTTTTTTTTCTGCAGTATAGAAAATGTTCGAATATTAATATTATGATGTGGTTCTTTCATTATTCAATTCTATATCCATATAAATTCTAATGAATCAGGCAAAAAGTTCAAAACGTGAAAGAAGATACTTGAGAGCAAAGATTAGAAGATACTTCATTATCTGTCAAAGAACATACGCAAGATCGTTCTCTCTCTCGAATCCCTCTTAACTGAGTTAATCCTAGTTTATGTACCAATTATAAAAGCTTACCAAATCACTCAATCTGATTCAAGTACTTCCCTATTATATCATATTCGACTCCTATTACTTCGATCATTTGTTACTTCCAACTACTAACTATATAAATAATTAATTACGATGATTCACACCAATCTGCATCAATCAGCTTGTCGTTATCCTCTATCTACCTTCTATTTTCTTTCAACTCTATTTCGCTTATATATCAGTATCTTTGATTCAATTCGCGACACTTTCTAACTTCTTGTAATTTACCTAATCATATATTATTTTGGTTGGTGAGGTGTAGTCCTTTCATCCAGTTCAGATTATGAAAAAGTCCCAGAAGCTAAAGAAGAAAAAATTGTGAACAGCCCTACGTCCCAATACTATATTATAATTCCACTCAAGTATAGATAACAATATTTTTTATTGTATATGTATACACTTATTCATATACAACCATACAGACATATGTAGCATAGTTCTGTATAGATAAACATTCCAAGTTTTCTTTAATTCTTAGCACAGAAAACCTTAACGTAATGACTGCTATAAATTATTCTCCTAAAGATCCTAAGGTATTGAAACAGATAAAGAACATTATGAGATTCTTTTTTTCCATCATTTCGTACACTTTTGTTCTATTCTTTAGAATCTATTTCTTCCAACGAACCTATGCTCTCTTCCCGAGGCTTGTTTATGCAAATATAGAGTTATTTTATGCAAAGTCAAGTATAATTTCAAGTTGTTTTTCTGTTTACAGTACATACAATAGGGTATATGTTATGTATTTTTCACAAAGTTTTCAATAATTAATCTAATAATCAATAATTTCAATAAATAAATAGAATGAAATTTTGAGTTTTATGTGCTACTTTTGTTTCTCGTTTGAATGAAAATTGTATAAATCCGAATTACACGACCACTTTGATTTACATTCGCGTGTCAAGGAGCTTGAATTTATAGAATTTGGGATAACAATGAACATAAGAGACACTGATTCTTGAATTAAATATAGTTTAAGGATCTCGAACGTATACTGAGTTTAAAAATCTTGAATATATTTTCCTCACTTCTCTTAGCATTATTTTTTCTCCGAAGTAGAGGCCCACTTTTGTTATTTCTTTCAAACAGAGGGTTTGTTAGAATAAAAAAGAACGAATAAGCTTTCATTGGTCTTGTTAGGATATGGATATTTAATTCCCAGATACTTAAAAGTAACCGAAGTAACTATACTGGTGGCTGTATGGCGAGGGACAAAAGCTTAGGAAATTTAATAAATTAGCTTTTTTTTAAAAAAAATTATTTAAAAAATAATAATCAAGAAAATGTGAACTAGTTTTTAAAAGTAATATATTTGGAATATGATAATTGATGAAATCTCTTAACCATGCAATGCAATATCACTAGTTGATTGTTAAGAACTTTACATGTAAAAAAATCAAACATTCATTCTCAGCGTTATTGGACACTACTTAAAAGGACTTTTGTTTTCATACAACCACTAAATGTCATCTCTGACCATTTTTCAAAATAAAGTGGGAAATGTACTTGACTAGTTTAGTCTTATTTGATCTTCCAACAATTCACAATAATTTCAGATCGAATTGTAGTCGCCCTATTTAAGTATTAGTGCAAAAATTAGAGAATAAAACGTAGATTTATTAGCCATCATCAAGAAATTATTATTTTAGGTAATATATATATCGATCACCCAACCATTTTTCAATATAGAGTGTGAAATACTCGTGACATGTTTTAATTTTAAGAAAGAATATTATTGTTCACTTCAGTGTTTTATAATTTGTTTTAATCCTAATGCTTAAATAAATAATTTGATTTTTATAACATAATCATTTGTTTATTGATTTTGTTATCAAAAGTTGGCATTGTTTTTGTACGGTAGAAGTTTCTATGTTTGGATCGTAATGAAAAAGTGATGATTGAATAAAGAATGCAGTAATATACGTGAAATTAATGTCTTAAATTTAGAATTTTTAGATAATAATTTAAGATAGAACAATAATTGTTTTTAAAAAATAAGTTAGTAACTTTGGAGGATAAATCTGTTCTTTGCAAAACTTTGCATTGAACATTTTTTTTTTATTTTCTATTTTTAATGAGCTACAAAACATTATATGAAAAATTAACAATATTATATCAATACTTACATGTTACTGTTTAAATGCTTATGCAATAAAACCTTGATGTTTATTTTTTTTCTTTGTTTAGGTTGTATCTCATGACCAAAAATCATCTTGATCAACGTAACATTTAAACGCTTTTTTTGCAGTATTACGTGTTACTATGTTTTTAAAAAAATTAGAAAAATTATAAAAATACTAAAATAAACTGATAAGAGCCATTATACTTACATTTTGATTTTAAATTTATTAATAGAAACTAAAATATTCTCTTTTCCTTTTTAATAAATCTTCTTCTTTGTCTAAACCCTATGAAATCGAGAACAGGGTCATTTCATTCGTATGAAGTAACATTCAAATTCTTTTTGTTGTAGTACTATGTATTATTTAAAAAGTCTCAAAATAAAAACAATTTTTAGTTTTTAAAATGATTTAATGTGCTGAAAGACTCTATTCAAGTACTTTACGATGAACTGTTAAATAACTATCAGGAGTTTTTAAAGGCATGATGTGTGATCCACTTTGGGTTTTTTTTTTTATTCTCAAAAATTGTTGCCTAGATTATGAATGTTACTTCTCAGAATTTTCTCCACAGAAACAACTTTCTAATCAAGAATTTTACATTAAGGTAATTTAAAACTTATAGAGGACATGAGACACAAAAATCTTTAATTTCTATTTGATTTTCATGAAATTGGGTAAAATTTTTACGATATGCTCATAGCAAGCGTAAAATCTGTGAGAAAAGGGATATTCATAGCTTTCCTAGTTATTCGTCCTATATATAGTTCGTCCTACTTTTCATGTAAATTTAAAACCCTCATTAAAATATGAAAGTCAGAAAAATATTTTTATAAGAATTTCTACTTATGCTGAAATACATTTTAAACAATTTGACACTAGAATATTTGTATTACATCCTTTGCAGAATAATTTTTTTGGAAAAAAAACTGTTAAAAATACTTCGTTCCATTGCACTTCTTATTCCATTCCAAATAAATCACCAGAATGACTTAAAAACTAAGAATGAGTTTTGGAAACTTCTTTTTATCGTAACAACAAGCAGAATTTTTAAATTCTGTCTCTTTCAAGCCAAGAAGCCCTATGAATGCAAGATAAACTGATTTCAGAAAAATGAACGCAATGAAATCGTAAAGCTGTAGGAAAGTACCGTTCCTTTAAAACATTGCTCTAAATGCCAGAAAAATATTTCGATTTGAATAACTTCTGTTGTTAATGGGGTCAATAACTGCTTAATATCTCTCAGTATTTTTCTTTCAATGAAAAACTGA